>UFQX01000558.1:97019-123746 GCA_900497675.1 Arapaima gigas | reverse complement strand
CCCCCCCCCCCCCCCCCCACGGTTCCCGAATGCCAAAAGGAAACACACACCGAGAGCCGGGGCTGTAGAAGATGGAGGCGGCTGCGGTGTGAAATGAGCCTCCTGCACCGAACACCTTCCGCCTCACAGAGCAACACAACTGCGTGTAGCAAAAGTTCCCCCTATTTTCACATCTTCACTCGGATGGACTCCTGCCCTGGACCCAAGTCAGGCGTGACACCACGACGGGAGAGTCGATGGTGCGGCCGCCCGCAGCACACGCTTATGGAGACCGTCTATGAAATCGGGTTAAAGTGCCTGACTTACTGCTTACTTCCCCGTCCGTCTGGCTTCTTTTCGCTGATCCGAGTGAGCGCTCAGTGTCCGAGGAACAGTGATCTTTAACAGGAATAAAAACGGGTCTTCAAAGGTTACAGACGTGAACTTCCAGCACGCGACGGAATATCATCTGGATTTGTGCGCTTCCTGTCTGGCCCTCTCTGCATTCCTTGGACGCCCTTTTTCTGTCCCGTTCGTCTGCTTTCTGCTCATCTGTGTACGAGTCGTGCAGGACGCCGGCAGCTGCGTGTCGCTGGGACTTCGCTCCCACTAAGTAGGAACAGAGGTTCGAGCAGAAGGGCTTTGGCGTCTGCGGACCTGCTCTCACCTCCCTCTTCTCCTTGCAGCCCTTCAGTCGGTGCCGTCGGAGCCGTGAGGAGGACACGCGGTGCCGCCGCGGCCGGTCACCCGGTCGCTCCCGGACCTGGTGCGGCACACAGGACAGCGCCCAGCCCCACGTACACTAAAGGTACAGTTTTCCCCTCACTTTGGGCCCACCGTGGTCTCCTTTCCAAAGGACGCGCTGGTTGTTTCCACTGCGTGATGTCAAAGTCAGGGTCTCGTCATTAAGACCCCGATCAACGGTCTTCTTTCTAAGCCGTGCAGGGAAGGTAAGCAAAGAATGAGGTTCGAATCCAGTCTGTTCGCTGATTCTGACTACAACTACCATCATCCCGCCAGTGAAAGGAAGGGCTGCATCACCCATCTTGTCTCGCTGCATTAGCGCCTCCTGCAGGCCAGCATGACAAATCGCTGTCTTCCTGCCAGCGGCGATGCGGTTTCGTGCTGAGCTGAGCCCTCCTGCGCTGTGACGCCTCACCTCCGGGCCGCAAAGAAAGCGCACATCCTACAGTTGAGATCCCATCGTGTGCCGTGAGAAAGTTCTTGGGAAAAAGCGTCGGCTTAATAGATAAATATAAATGGGACAAAAAAAACGAACCACGCTGGTGTGAATTGGTTGAAACCTGGGGAAATGTGGAAGAGGAAGACGGGTCGTGATCTAACGTTGTGCTTCAGCGGGATCAGCCCTCCCGTGTGCGCAGTCGTCGCTGGTTTGTGAACGATTTGGGTTTTGCTGGCTGAGTGAGCAGCAGGACTGATCATCCAAAGTTTTTTTACCAGGCACTGCATTCCTGGCATTTTCAGGAAGTACAGGAAATAGAAACTGAAAGTTTTACTTACGGATTTGATTTATCCGGCTGTTTTTCTCAGGTGGATCCCGTCAGGTTTGGTCAGCTTGTGAGCATTGTTTTTACACAGGGAGAGGTTGAGATCTTCCCATTTTCCCCACCCCCCATTTTTCAAATGTGACCCAGTATATTTCCTCAAGTAGCGGTGCACTCATTTCGGTATGGCGTTGCTTTGAATTCCCACGATGCGCTCTGGTGATTTACCGGCGTCCCAGGAGGAACCAGAAGACGGTTTGAGCAAATCTGGCCTGTGAAATGTTGCTAATCTGATCCACGGTCCCCCAGCGATCGACCCTGTTCTCTGCGGTTTCTCATCCTCAGGGACCCCGAGCCCGGCGGCCGAAGTCATGGAGGTCCCACCCAAGAGAGACGAGAAGAAGGTGGGAACACGAAAGCCTGCACAGTAATGGAGAAGCATCTGCGGCTCCACAAATAAAACAGCCAGCATTGCTAATGATCAGATCCCGCTGTGAGGGATCTCCTTCTCCATTATTCCCCGGTTTGACAGAATAGGCTCATTCTAAAATGAATTTGTTTAGAAATACAACGTGTGACACTAATGTGTGCTAATTCTGTACCATGTTGTCCTTGTTTTTTGATTATTATTATTTTTTTAAAATTTTGCAGATGAAAGCAGCGAGGGCTAAGTTCAATTTCCAGGCTCAGTCTCCCAAGTGAGTCTAACTCCTCTAAAGCCGTAAAATTGATTCGCTGTGGATTTTTGGTAGAATCGGGCGGATCACGAATGCCCCAGGTGAGCCAGAGATGCCGGGCGGCCTCTCTTGTTGCTGTGTCTGCAGAGAGCTGACCCTGCAGAAGGGCGATGTGGTGTACATCCACAGGCAGGTGGATGCCAACTGGTTAGAAGGAGAGCATCACGGCAGAGTGGGCATCTTTCCGACCAGCTACGTGGAGGTGAGTGCTTCAAGGGGCCAAGAGCTGGTTCATCACGCTCCTGCAGGACATTTTATGTGCCTCATTCAACCTTTCTGTTGCCAGATGATCCCTCCTACAGAGAAGCCCACGCCCATCAAACCACCCACCATCCAGGTGCTGGAGTACGGCGAGGCCGTGGCCCTCTTTAACTTCTCTGCCGACCTTCCCGTGGAGCTGTCCTTCCGCAAGGTCTGCATGCCTGTGTGTCTGCGTACTGATGCAAGACCTGAGAAATCGCTGTCCAGCGAAGGTCTCACACTCGGCCGCTTTCCTCCGTCAGGGCGAGCGCATCTGCGTGACGCGCCGGGTGGATGACAGCTGGCTAGAGGGAAAGATATCCGGCACGGCACGCAGCGGCATCTTCCCCGTCAGCTACGTCCAGGTCAACAAGATGCCGCGCACCAAGTCCAGCGATGACTTCCCAGGAGGCCCCTCTTCTCCCCTTAGTCCCGGCAGGCCTCTGAACCCCCCCTGCTCTCCTGGACCCTTCAGCCCCAACCCACAGGCTTCGCACTCAAAGCCGTGCTCTGCCTCCCCGGTGCAAACAGGCCAACCACCCCTCTCCCAGCCCCACGGCGGGTCCACGGCTCCCCAAACGCGGCCATCCGTCTCTCCAGCTCAGTACAGGCCTTCTGACAAGTCCTTCAATCACTGGCCTGATCCGACCTCTGGCTTTACTTCCTCGAAACAGCAGAGCCACCATCCTGCGATGCACAGCAGGGACACCGGATCGGCGGTGCTGCTGTCCAGCCAGATGCCGCCATCATCCCCCTGGGCTTCCGCAAGTCCGAAGAAATCCGTCTACGTGAGTCACGTGCGCTCATTTCCTCTTAAAGGCCGCACGCCGAAATTCTCACGTCTCCGCGCCTCTAAAAGACGCGCAGCTGAGAATGTTGTGACGTCTCGTCTTGCAGATACGATGCGACAGTTCGGCTTGTTTTGTGCCCTGCAGTTTCTTGTCTCTAGTTGTCTGTTGTTCTGCTTGGGTTTCATTTGCTTTGATCTCTCGCAAGGATGGATTTCCTACAAACTCTGCCCATCCCAGCCAGAACACGCAGCCACCTCCAATTTCCCAGACGTTCGCCGGGACCGGCTCCCTCCTGGTCCAGCAGCAGCCGTAAGTCTGCGTCCGACTTAGTTTTTTTAAAAAAGTAGGAGGAAGAAAATCCATCACATTGTTTTACTGCTTTCGGTTCCTTCAACCGGATGTGTTGTCTAGTTGTTGGCCGTACCTCACTCAGAAGACGGAAAATGCCGCAGGCTAAACCAGAGTCAAGGGCACCTTTGTTGGACCTGTGTGATGACTCAGCAGCTCGGCGTTAATGATTCCTTCTGCCCCTCGGCTTCACGCAGTTACAAAGCTGTCTACAACTACAAGCCGCAGAATGTGGACGAACTGGAGCTGCGCGAGGGAGACATCGTACAGGTCATGGAGAAGTGTGACGACGGCTGGTTTGTAGGTAAAGGGCCCCTTTCGTCCCCTTCAGGCCACAGCTCAACTTCTGTTCCGTTAAACGTCGAGATATTGCCGCCTGCTGGCCATGTTGTGACACTACAGGGGTTGCCTAAGAAACGTGACCGTGTGCAATTTTTTGAATATGTGCAGTTTGCCTTTTTTTTTTTAACAAAGTCTCGACGGTCGTTCTCTCCGCAGGTACGTCGGAAAGGACTCGCGCGTTCGGGACGTTTCCAGGCAACTACGTCGCACCAGTCTGACCGCCTGCCTGCCTGCCTGCTTGCGGTGCGACAGCGTGGACTGAGACGGCGGCACACAGAACACCGGCCTCAGACAGCCACTGCTGACCGCACCGTCCCACGTTCACGCCGCGCCTCGTTACCCTGCATGCTAAAACACACCCGTGGAGTTTGGCTTTGGAACGGGCCTGTCCTGCCAGCAGTGTCGCGAAAGATTTCTTCGGGATCCTGCTGAGAAGCAGTGCTTTTGCGGAAGGTCTGGGTACTGGGTTTGTCCCCCCTACTTGTGTGTTGTCTGCTGAGCCACGTCCTGACCCACACGTCCCTTCAGCACGATTACAGCCCCAGGCCTGACCCCTCCTTCACCGTCACCAAAGTGCCTTCTCAGTGTGGATCGCAGTTCGGTGAAGCACCATCGCTGTTTGGCAGATGCCTCCCGTGTGTGACAGTGATGCTCAGAAATGCCTTTTCATCACAATAAGATCAAGTGTGTTTAAGATTTTTGTTCCCTTCGATTTCAGATCTCTAACAACTTCCTGGCACTGAAGACGAAAGCACAATGAAGGGGCCTAATGGTGGAACCCGGCGATTAGCTTTTTAAAGGCGATTTGAAGTGTTTTTATACTTTAAAAAACAAACATAGTATTTTATTACCAGTAATATACAAGCACGTGCTATTAGATATTTAGTTTGGGTCCGTGGAATGGTTTTTTCCAGCAGCTGTCTTTGTCTCGCTCGGCCTGCTTCGCCGGCCACGCGGACGGCCGCACTGCAGGGCGAAGGAAGGTGACTGAAAAGGGCAAAGTGACGACAGGGACGGTGAAAGTTGCCTCGATGTCTCTCTAAGGAGCGTTGTCTTGTGACAGTGGCATCTGCCTTGGATCACTGACAGAAACGTTGGCGCACAAGTCTGGAGCGGGAGAGAAGGGAACACGGAAGTTGGTGAGAAAAGACACCCCAATAAATGTAGTCAGTTAGAATGACTGAGTTGAGAAAGATCAATTGCGTCCATCCGGCGGAACCTCTGCCTGTGGGGTGGTGAACCTCATGTGCTTATTGTGCTACGGTTTTAGTGTACAGGCCACAGAAATCTGACATATTACCTGTGTTGTGCTGTGAGCAGCGACAACAGGTGACAACAGTACGGTTCTCTAACAAGGAGGCCGGATCATTTCTTCCACACAGCACGCTTGACTCGGCCCCAACACACGGCATCCCTGCGCGCGTTTTTATTCGGTGTTTCTGTACCACGTTGACTTGCCTGATTTTGCCCAAAAATGCTCACGAGTCGCCCACAGACACAGGGAGCTCTCCCGGGAAAGGGTTTCAGGGCACCCTGTGGGCCCCATTCCTTCTGCAGGGCTCAGCGGCGACCATGGAAGGACCTCTACCTTCGAGAGCAGGAACAGGGGGCTACCCCAGAGAAGGCCTTAGATTAGAACAGATAACATCAAGCAAAACCAGAATGATCAGTAGATAAAGTCTGTTTGAATTTTTTTTTTGCTTTTCTTTTTTATATCCCAGACAGGACAGGAATATTATAACTTCAGCTGTACCAGATTTGGCGTAGTACAGACACTGCTATTAATTCAGTTGCTACACTGCATAAATAAATAATATATTTTACTGTCTGCCAACTCACATATTTTGTTTGAAATAAAAATATTTTCAAACCAGTGTTTTCAGGCTGCTGTCATTTTTGATCTGAGGTTATTCCTTGTTGGACACTCGCTTTATCACGTGTGCAAATGCTTGTACGGGTTCTTATTTTAAAAGATTGCAGATTTTTTAAATATTCTTTTCGGAAGCTGCAACTGTGTAAAAAGTTGGAATTTACTGTCGGTTTGTGGAAACGGGGTCCATGCAAGGCGCAGTACCGGTGCTGTACCAGCAGGGGGCGCCTAAGGACGGGTGGAACACATGCCAATTAACACCCCCCCCCGCCCCCCGCCCCCCTCCCCCGACTGACTTGACACAGCTCGTGCTGCAAATTGTTACTTTGATGACAGCACGTGCGATCAGATCGAACCCTGTGGGGTACCTGGCGGGACGGGGGGGGGTGACCCCAGAACGTGTTTCAACTTCTCGCGCGTCCCGGCCGGAGCGCGAGGCGAAGCGAGGCGGCGACGCATCGCCGTGTCAGTGAGAGAAACGCGTCGGCGGCGCGCGGGCCTCGTGCGCGGGGGCGGTATAAAAGGAAGGCGGGCCGCGCGAGCGGAGCAGAGCGTAGAGACGCGGCAAAGCGCGCGCACACACGCGGGACGGCGGAGCGCCTCAGCTGACCGGTGTCGGAAGTTGGCGGTTCCCACGGGTCTCCGGCCGAGGTAAGATCCTCATTTCACACTCCGTTTTCCACATTGAGACAGCGGAAGCCCATGGGAAGTTGGTATGTTGTTCTCTAAAATATGTGATGTTGTTAAAAATCAGACTGACGCGTTTCAGCATCAACAAATGCGTCCGTTAAGTGGTCATTTGCCCTCCATCCACTTGATGATCCGGATCTCACTAGTGGGGGGTCCCGCTCCTCCTGTCCACTCCGCTCGCCCTCTGTCTGCCTGTGCTTGGACACAGCTGTGTGAGAGTGTGAGAGTGATCTTTCGGTCATCCCTCTTGAATTTACTGTAGATGTTACAGCCTATAGTACATATGGGTGAAGTTTCAGTTGTACCTGTGTCATATTGAGGTTAATACATATAACCAGGTTTTCTCCTGCTCTACCAGTCCAGGGTACGTACCTTGGTTGTGGTCCCACAGCAGAAGTGGGATTCAAACCAAGAACCTTCAGGCTGTGAGATGAAACACTGGGTTGTGTGTCTTTGGCTGCACTTGTCCCTCACACTGGGGTCAGTAAAGGCCACTGGAGCTGCAGCACCTCTGCCGGGATTTTACCTTTTGGGTGGCTTCTTCTCCATGCACGGTAGTTTTCCATTAAGATGTATGAGAGCTGGTCTTTATACACAGCCAGCGGGGGGGACAGGAGCACGTGCAGTACTGGAGGTCCGGGAGGGACGGAGGAGAAACCGTTCCACGGTGAGGTCCGGTATGGCAGAACCGCACCCCTTCTAAAACAACATTTCTGTGTTACAGAGAGCGACAGGTGCTGTAACATTCATGCCTGTTTCCTTACAGTCTAAGGGTCTTTGGGTCAAATCCCGCTTCTGCTGCGACACTTTTACTCTGGACGGGTGCAATAAGAGACCTGCTGTATAAATGGGTGAATCCCCATCACTGGTTATCTAACAGTAAGTCCGCTTGGCAAATAGAAATTAAAAAAAAAAAAAGGAAGTAGGGAAGGAAGTTGATCGACACTAAAATGTCAAAGTATGACTGCAAGCTTATTTTTGAGCTGCTCCGTGTAACACTTCATCACAAAGTCCCCGGGCGGGTGTAATGCGGACCCGTGTCGAGTTCCTGGACACGTTTGTCTGGGGAACGGCGTCTCCGTGGCCACAGGATGACAAGGTGAGGCGTTGAGCAGTGGTTTGGTGAGGAAGGAAGTGTGACTTGCATGTGGGGCCAGCCTCACCGTTACTGCTCACAAGGGAGGACTTTAAAATAAAGCTAAGGAATGGCCCTCGCTGCTTTTTCCTGTTCAGTTTGAGCGTTCGTGGGAAGATTGTTTGTTTGGTAGCGTGAAACTGTCACCGAAACCTGCGTGAGGAATATCTGAACGGCTTATGAGTGTTCAGTTACTTCACCGGTTCTGCTGATGGCTTAGTCCTGGAGTGACCTTTTACCTGTACAAAATGCACGTTACTTAAGTCTTTTATCTAAACTGTGACACGCCAGGCCTAATGATGTGTTCCGATAACTACGGTGTGGTAAACACGTCACTTATGACACCCTAACGTCCAAAGAAGCAGCCTGTGTTTACGAATCATTATCCTTCACTGGAACATCACGACATGTCAGATTCTCTTCCACTGCAGCTTGAGCAAGTGTGTACATTTCTTAATGGGCGTGTGAGCAGATGTAGCTGGAAATGCGTGAACTGCAAAGAAGGTCCTGGTTGTCGCGTTCAGAGCCGCTCATTGCTGGGGGATTTTAGTCGGTCCCACGAGTTCTCCAGATGTCTGCGTTCTGCTCGTTCTGGAAATGCGCTGGAAGTTTCCCCTGCTCTGATATTGGGGGTTCTGTCTCTTTGTGGACACGATTGAATATTTTAAAAGGGAAAAAGTTATTATAAATGGTTAATCTTAATACCTAAGAATTCGAGATGTGAAAAAACCAATTTTAAAGAAATTGGTTTTCAATGTGGCGGAAATCGGTACGTGTTTGGTCTTTGGTTTGCCGGTGCCCTTGTGTTCCTGAGACAGAAGTGTTGTCGCATGCCAAGGCTGTTTGTTTTGTTGCTTTGTGAGATGAAAGAAATGTCTCTGGTATCTCTGAATGTTTGTTTGATTATCTACAGTCTAGACAGCGTTGCGGAAGAAGGGGTGCCAAGTGGTTCCGGAAGCCTAACGGTGCACGTGTATCTGAGTGTGAGAAAGGAACAGCTGTAACTGGGTTATGCCAGGCACGCTCGTGCATCCAGCTCATGGTTTTTCTGCAGAAACTTCAGCAATTTAACAGGCAGTGGTGAATGGCAGCCCCGGCCTTCTTCCTGGCAGGCAACAGGATGTGCGGGCTTCATGGTCTGAAGATGTAGATAACATCTTGCACTCTGGTTTTAACCGTATGTGCATGTATATAATGTTTTGTTTAAACGTTGTTTTTAAAACTTTGAATGTATGATGAACTGCAGTTGATGGATCGGGGCCAGAAGGGAAGCCTGCATGAGCTGACGGTGGGGTTAATGTAACGTAGCTCTCTGCGTCTTTGACTTGTTTAGCCACTTGTAAAGGCACCAGTGCACCTTTTTGGTAACCAATGGCAGAACTGCCGAGTGGTTTGTAGTTTGTGTTAATGTGCTGTGCAACTCAAAAACACAGCACTATTTTCAGAATGTGTAGCATGCAACTGAACTATAAAAATGGGTGGGGACATCTAGCAAAAAATTCAATATTTTAAATGATTGACACCTGCTGGTATTAAATATTTCTGCAAACTGCGCACACAGTGTAGCTGACATGTGTTGTCATGATGCTCCTATTTGAAATGAGATGAATGTCTTAACCAGGGCTTTTTGCTACAGACAATGAATGATAAATCTAACCTATTCAGTGTGTTCATTACCTTAGTGATGGTAGTTATTAGTCACCCAGCTGTTGTGAGGGAGGCTGCTGGGTGGAACTACATTGTTTGCATTCCTCCCTAGAAGCATCATGAAAAAGGACTAAACGGATGCAAAAGTAACCCCTCGACAACAGGTCCTCAGTGGTGTCACTGTCCTTTTAAACAGTCACGATGCATACAGCACATCGACAAGTGACGTGTTTAGCAAGGATCTACCCATTATAAAAACCTTTTGGAGGCGGAGGGTGGTGCAGAGCATTATGGGAATGAACGGTGTAAGGCAGAGCACACCACGGATGGGGACACCGGGCTTGCACTAATTTTTGCCTGGAGAAAAGCAAACTCCTAGAGGGGTGCGAAGGCGGTCTGGTTGCAGATGTGGATGAAGCCGCGTCTTGGAAACGGCCCCGTCTCGAGAGCACGTTGACGAAAACGTTGCTCTGCTGTTCCTATAAAGTGGCGGTGAGGATGTGCTGTGCCAAAAAAAACTGATGCGAATGTGTTCTAACAGAATTTCCTTTGGCCAACTTCGCTTCATTCCACCAACTTGTTTTTGCAAGTTCAACCTTTTCATTTGAACCTGGCAGCCATTTTTATTTTTTTGATGGTGGAGGAAAGAACGTCAGCTGGGGGGGACTTAAGTTGTATGGTTGCCAGGACACTAGTTCATTGTTGCTGTTATGTAGACTGAGTCATTATTTCTCTGAATCAATAGTCATGATAATGCATATCTTTGGCTCTCTTGTATTTCTGTAAATGAATGTACGGGAGGTGGTCACACACCTGCGGAAACATCCCTGTTGTAAACCACACAAAGTTGAGCAGGCCTCTCCTAGACCAGGGTGACAAATGGCCTGCTTTCCAGTAAAAGGCCACCAGATGTGTCTGGCCCAAAGAAAGAGGCCACTGATAATTGTATGGAAGGTCCTGTGTGCCAGTACTTCTGCTACTCTCACTGTAGAGAGTAGCAAAAGTAAAGGTAACTTTCCTGTCCTTGGCTGAAAGTTGGGTAGATCAGATGCCAAAGTCAATATTTTAAGGCCTTTAGACTTCATGCTGGCACCTGTTTGTGTCAGTAGCATGGTTGTATGCTGGGAATGTGGCTGTAGTTGGTCAAGTCTGACCGGCCGTGGTTTCATTCTGTTCCAGGGAGGTTGCAGGTTCACAAGTATTTGTTGGTGTGGCTCTTTTTTACTTTCTACCCCCCCCTTTCTTTGGGGGGGGGGGGCAAAAGCAGATTCCAAGGATGGATGCAACTCCCTCCCTGCATCAAATTAAATTAGCCATGATTAAGCAAATAAAATATTAGTTTTACCTGAGTGACTTATGTAATAATCTCAACACGGAGCCCAAAGTCTGACAGCTGATTGTCAAGCTCTTGGAATGGCTGGACTCAATCCAAGGCTCATTTACTTGAGATATCTTGTCCAAAAAAATTCTGATATTCAGACTTAAATGGTCCTCATTCCTTTCATATTTATGTGGCAAGTTGAGGTATGTGGCGCAATTATTGCTAAGCAACATGAGCAAAATATCAACTTTGCTGATGGAATGCCCAACCGCAAATCAGACAGATCACTTGCATCCTGGAATTTGTATGAATCACAAAATCGTTTGTTACGATAGCCGGCCTTGCCACCTCCCTGTCTAGCAGACCCCAATGATCTGGTGATTACTTGCCGCTTTCAAAAAAACATGCTCACATGTGTCTAACAAGCTGCACTCGGAGCTCCTACAGCCAGACTGGCTCACTGGCTGCTGCAGCTGCTGCTGCTTCAGCCTCTTTCTTCATGTACTGTAACTGCTGACTGTTCTTTGGACTGGCTTATTCAGACCCCTTCATAGTTTCTTGTATATAAATATATACACACATGTATAGTAATGTGGCTCTTTTGAAGCTGTTGTGCTATAGATTTGCTTGCAACAGGACTCTGCATTTTGAAATTCTTACTGATAAAGAGCTTTTCAGCCTTTGACCGAGAAATGGACTGAAAAGTGGAAGGGGGTGTATTTATCTTGTTTGCTGAAAATGTCCGATCTCCAATTCCGTAGAGTTGCTTACTGTGGTTCTGGGCCTTCTTTGCTGGTGATAAGGAGGAACCCATGAGCTAATTCCTCGAAATTATAGTGACCCGTTGGAACTGTGGCTGAGCCACACAAATTGCATACTGAGCTTCCAATGTGAATTACAGTGCAGGCAGCTTTTAACTAAGCAAATGGCCTGCAGAATATTAATGTTTTCACTGCTTCTCGTTCTTCTTCCCCTGTCTTTAAATTGCCATCTTGAAACTGGATGAAATGGTGATCAGATTGTGTTTCAAGTCATGCCTGTGGTGACAGTTTTGGCAGTGTCATGCACCAAAGTTCAGATGATGATCTGCTAGTATTGTAAAATGGAAAAAGGCAGTTATTTGAAATGCTTCACAACAGATTTACTGGGTGACTTGTGCTGCTCTGTGCCAACTTGAAACTGAATTCTTTCACATTGTGTTTTAAGCTGAATGATTCTTTTAAAGTGATTCAAATAGTTTACAGTTCATATTTATGACTTAAATAATGGCTTTGTTTTATTACCTTGTTCTTGGGATGGAACCTGTAACTGGGCCAGTTCTTTGGCTATATGGGGTGATTCTAAATGAATTTAATACTTGGTTATTGAGTGTACTTTAATAAATGTATTGCAGTCTCAACATGTATAGAAACTAATTTGTAAAGTAACTTCTTAAGCTTACAAATGCTTAATGTAATAAATGTTTATATGGTACTTACTGAACAACATTTAAGTGTCTTAATTTCTTTTTGAATTACTCTGTTTCTGTGGACACATGTTTTTCCTGTTCCAAATAGTGGACTACTGAATATTTAAAGATAGTTTTTCACTTCTCTGACCCATCAGTTGTAAATTTTGTTTTGGGGGGGGGGGTTTTTTGCTGACTTGGTTCATCATATTACTATAAGTTGAATTGCTCAGGTTTTGTTCAGTATATTTTGAATTAAATGTTGGTACAGTTTTATTTTATACATACTTAGGTTTGCAATGACACCACCTTTCTGTGTCCTGCTCCTTACCAAATAAAGTTTCTCCAATTAATCTGTGATTTATTTCTTTTTTTAGCATAGAATGTGTTGCTTTTTGCAGAATGTGTTTGTATCTGTGTTGCTCTGAGCAAATCAATGTCTTTTTCCTTTGCCTCTACTTAAAAACACCAGGGCTGCTCACTGCCTGAACTTGTGGGTTTGAAAGCAGTTCTCTCCAAATCTGTCTTCAGTGCTCAAAGGATGACGTTTAGGATCTTGCCAACGATGGCTAACCAGAAGCCTACCTTTTCTCTATCTATGGCAGTGCAGAATTCAGGCATGTTGGGTAACCGGTGGTGTGGGTTTTAAAGAACGCAACTACTGGCCAGAAGACTGACGCTTCAGTTTCCACGAGAGACCTTTTGTAACTCTGAGCAAAGTAACTGACATTTTTACAGCAGGAAGAAATTCGGTGTACTTGTTAAGCATTGCCAGGGAAAAATTGTGTAGTGATCTGCAACTTGTATTGGCATATTATTAAAACTTGTATTTCCCAAAACCCTTTTACTTAATTTCTTTAAAAGACTTCACTGAAAATTATACACTTTCAAACCCTTGATAAGGTTGTGCCATCCCTTGAGTTTTCAAAATCTATAAAATTTCTTATAGTTTAGGTATAAGCCATGGCTAAATACATTGAGCCATACTTCATCTTATTTGTGCCAGTTGGTGAAAACAGCCAACAGTGGGCACCTTTCTTCTGGGTTTACCTGAGTATCAAGCGGTGTACTGGGGAGGAATACCACTACTTCAGATTGCAATGGGCACCATCCCACTCTTCAGTAACTAAATCTGGTATTAAATGTACTGCCCCTTAAAACATTTGAACCATTTGGTTGATATTTTCAACTAGCGTGCTGTTATGTATACACCACATCGGTGACTGTCTCTTAGTGCTGTGTCAAAGTCCTGGAAGCAGGGGGTGTAGACCAGTTCACAATCTGGATGGATAGGATACCAGTTCACTGCAAGACGCACGCACAAAATTGGCAGTTCAATAGTTACCAGTTCATCTAAAGAACATGTAGGATCTATGTGAACTCCACACAGACTGAGCTGGATTTGAACCTGTGTCTGACAGCCCAGGTGCTGTAAGGTGGCAGCACTACCTGTTGTACTGATTGCACCCTGGCCAGAGTAAAATCTCCAAATCATGCAGATTTGGGGGGGTGAAACTTTTATGGAAGCAGTTGCTTTGAGAGAACAGGTGAAAGTACAATCACAGGTTTCTTTGCCTCTTTCACAGGTACAGGAACTTTCAGAAGACAGAGCAGCAGCCTGTGGTCACACTATGGCACTGACTGTGACCCTCACTGGCCCTTCTCCTTGGGGCTTCAGGATATCCGGTGGGAGGGACTTCAAGAAGGCGGTAACTGTCTCCAAGGTAAATGTATTGTTTTAAGTGTGTGTGTGTGTGTGTGTGGGTTTTTTTTTTCCCTCCCACCTCCTTTCTTGTTCCCCTTTAGTGAATGAGGGGTGCAGAAATAGCACTTCAGCTCCAGAAAACAGTTTCCTCCCTCTCTCCCTCCTACCCCTGTTTAGGAGGGTTGCTACCTGTTTGTCAGGCCGCTGTAGTCCGTGTGGCAGAGGGCAGGCCTGCAAAACCCAATAGGAAGTTGCTGATGGTGGTAGCAGGGGAGCTGGCGAGCAAAGAGATTCTGGAGCCAAGCCTTAGAAACAGGAAAATGGAACTTGGGGCCAGTGCACGCAAGGAGCGAGGGTAGACATAATTTCATAAACAAGGCCTGAAATCGGATGGCAGATCTTACTCTTGCCAGCTGGACCCATCAACCACTAACAGATCCACCCCAGTCTTTGGTCTCCAGTGTTTTCCAGCCACACTGAGAGGAGGCGTGCCTGTGGTGAATTTAAATCCGGATTTATTTTAGGATGTAACTGGGCATTCTTATGGTTTAAATCACCACAAATGGGCAAAGTGCCCCACCATTCAAGGAGCAGATGTTTCCCTGCCTGGCCTGATGGTTGTGTATTTAAATCTTCTATAAATCAGGTTTTCCACACAGTGGCTTTTATACATCTGTGTCATTTCCCACACATCACTTTTAAAATTTATTTATTTTTTTCCTCTTGAGAAGCACCAGCAGTTAAATTTTAATGACTATCTCTTTTTAAAAGGGAAAACCTTGTTTTTAAAGCAGTGGGTCCCATGGCCTACCAGTATCAAGTGGTGCCCCTCTGGTACCAAGGTGGAACTGAGCGGACTTCAATGGCCTCTCTTGGTGTCGACCTGCTTCTGTGGCCCCCAGCCTGTGCTGGGGGGGGGGGGCACCCTTGGTTTTTGTGAAGCAAGGCATGCTGTGATTGAACAAGGCACCCGCCATTGTGCATCTCCACAGCAACGCTTAATTGCCTCTCAAATAACCCATAGATGTAGCACCTTTGCCCTTTTGCTTTGCTTTTGGCTAAAGGGGGTGGAGAAAAACCATTTAGCCTAAGATTCTTGTGTGTGATGCCATTTTTTTTGGGACTGGTTAGACTCTTGTGTGTTGATTGGTCTGGACCTTTCCTGCTTGTTTTGTGGTTGCTCGGTCTTTGTCTTCTTTTAGCGAAGGGGTTGTTTCTCTTGCTGGCTTTTGTGCTGAAGTTTGCTGAGCATGGAGGACATTGCTGTGGAGCAGGTCTGATGCTGCCCTTTTGCTTTTTTGTAAGCTCACCTTGATCAAACTGGAATTGTCCGGGCAATTGCAAAAAGTTCTGACTTGAGTAATTGTGAAATAGGCAAAGCTGCCCAGTCATCAAGACCACAGTTTTTGTATTTCTTCCCTTTTTTTTTTGAGCACCTCTCAAACTGAAGTTTAGATGGCAAATGAAGTGTCTGAGTTTCTGACGATGAGCTACAGATATGATTTGAGCACTCTTAATTCTTTATCCTTGGTTGACATGAACAACTGAAGGTACTGTATAGACAGGTGTCCTTTAGACCTGGTGGAAACGGCACATTCCTAATGTGCATCTTCCCCTTTACCTCCAGGTAAATGCAGGCAGCAAAGCAGAGCAGGCCAGCCTGCTTCCAGGAGATGTCATCAAAGAGATCAATGGCGAGAACACGGCAGAGATGCTAAATGTGGAGGCACAGAACAAAATCAAGAACTCAAAGACTCAGCTTCTACTGGTGGTGGAAAGGTGAGTATAACTGCAGGAGTGGCATCTGCTCCTCATATAATGATCGCATTAAAGCAATTAAAAGCTGCACAGCAAACACTGACTTTGCCTGCAGCCTTCAGTGACAGGAATTTTCCAATGCTGGTGTGGTTGCACGGATGTTGTGAAGAATGGATATGATGAAATGCTGTGATTGGACATGTGAGGGGAAAGTACAGGTCTCCACAATATACTAGGCCATGTTGTTCAATGGCTTCACCCTGGGTGTAGAGGGAGAATAGAAGGGTGTCATTAATATATGCTCCTCGCTGCACTCTTCCCATTGAAATTGCTCTGTTTCTTTGTGCTCCCTGCCTGTGATCGTGTGCAGACTGGCATCCGGGCCACGTGCCAGGCCAGTCGCGTCCCTTTTTCTCCAGCTGTGGCTGCTCCACCATCGTCATCCATGCCTCCATGCTGCCGCTCCTCCTGTTTATTTTTTTGAGCACCAAACAAGTCCCAGGTTTCAAAAAGTGATTTAGCAGTTTGGTTCTGCAATGCTGTCCTGTGAAGTTAATATTGCTGATAACACATGAGGGCTGATCTCATTTACTATTTACGGTCCTAAATGATTGGATTTGGCCCTGAGACAAAGTTAAGTTTTTGTTGGAGCTCTAATTGTAGGGTTCTCTCCTAAGATCAAATATTTTCAGAATATACACGTTAACTATTCCCCGCATCTTTGCACATCTGAAACGCATGCATGCGTTTACATATGGGGTACCGTTCATTTACTCGCCCTTTAATTCAGTAAGTCTTAGTACAACTAAAAAATGATGTTGCTTTCTGAAACTAAAGCAAACCATTTGGACAGTTTTTAGTATGTTTTTACTTTGTTTTTCAGGGAACCTTTTGGTTAAGTTTATCAAAGTGTGTGTGTGTGTAAGTAACAGAGGGCGATAGGGTGGATTTTTCCCCGCTGACCTAATGTCTTCTGCCCAGCCAGAAACAACACAGCAGCTCCCTTCCTGGGACAATGCCTCTCTATCTCCACTTATGTCCTCACCCAACCAGAGTCCATGTGCCTGGATGGCCTTCTTGCTGGAGCTAAAAAGCAGCACTGAGACCCTTGTTTTTAACAGATGTGCAGATGGAGGACTACACTACCAATTGCTGTGCCAGCTTACAACTCTGGCCGTACTGTCACTTGGCTTAATATGACTGAGTGTGCAGGATGAGCCACCAGCAGCAAATGCATGTATATTATCCTGCACTGTTTGGGATTACCACTTAAATGGGCTAAAATTTTCAATTATGAATGGCCAATACTCCTTGAGAGAGACTTTGTGGCATTATACATCATCCCCTGCATGTCTCTAATATGAAGCTTGTTCCTGGGGGGGGGGGGGGGGGGGGGACCCAAATTTTTNGGGGGGGGGGGGGGGGGGGGGGGGGGGGGGGGGGGGGGGGGGGGTGGTGACGCCAAATTTTCACCTCATCTAGATGTGAAGTGCTGGAGACTCCTATCCAGGACATGCATCAGTGCCTCTGCTGAAGTATCTAAACATGGGAATGGAAATGCTGGGCAGCGCTTTTCTGACAGGCCCAAAACATGATTTAAGAGTGTGAATTAGTGATGCTTGTTTAAAGCATTCTCTTTCTTTAGGGCAGTCTGGACCTCTAACTGGCTCGTGTCTGTGTGGGGAGCTGGTCTGGGCTGTGCAGGAATACACTGGTCTACATGTGTGCTTGTGGCAGAGTGGGGATGGTGTAATTTGCTTACTCTGGGGAATGCTTTGAGGCCATCTTTGTACCAGCGTCCTCTGGGGGCTGTCTTTGTTCATTGTCACTCTGGCTATTGACGTTCTGGCTGCTTGTGATTCAAAAATGGCACTACTAAATCACTACCACGGAAGGTCATGACAGACATGAAAGCTCACATGCATCATAATGGTATGTTTGTTTTTGAGCTTTTCATGCTGTGTAAAAGAATAATGCACAGATTGATAGAATGGCACTCCTGCTGAAATGAATGACAGGGAAGCAACAGCAAGGCAACTGTGCAGCTAAACTTTTTGGCTGTTATGTTGGGTGTAGGTTTTGGGGGGAACAGTCACTAATTCAGCAGTTTGTTCTTGATCAATTTGATTTTGTTGAAGTATCCTGCGGCAAAGCTCTAAATCTCATACCTGTCAGTGTGCTGAGCAGTGGCCGTGTAAATACGGCTTTACGCGTGCTCTCCACGTGAGCAAACCCTGGCAACAGATCACTTTTAAAGCCCGTTTCTTGGTTTTACTACCTCCTGCTGTCTGTCCAGCGGCCTTTTGCAGACACAATCTTTCCATTCTGAGTCAATACGTTGGCACTCCTGGCGCTAGTTTCCCTCCCACCCCACACCCGTCGATCAGCTTTGCTCAGGTTTCCGTAAAAAGTAGTTGCTGCAGACTGTGGTTTTGCTGCCCTGCTATTCCGCCCAACTTGACTTTGATGTAATTTTTCCATGCACTTGCTCAATTGTCCTACTTAAACAATCTGAAGGGCTTTGCAGGGCAGTTAAAGTATGTTTATTACACCCTGCCCACAAAGCCCTGCCCTTTGAAACTGTCTGAATGCTGCTTGTTAAGTTCAGATGCGGACTTTGTATGATGTCATTCATAGTCAGGAGCTCCCTAACATGCGTTCAAATGTTCTGCACTCTGTTGTTGTCATCACTTGTTCTGTGACTACCTGTTTTATTCAAGCCAGTACCTAGTTTACGTATCTTGATCACTTTTGTAAAGTGGTCTTTTCGCAAATCATAATCAACATTCAGAGCATTTTTATGAGCCTTGTTAGGTGTTGGTTTGTCTTCCCTGGCCAAGGGTCCTGAGAACAGCAACTACATCTGTGCAGCTCAAGCCTTTCTTCCAGAACAAGAGATTTGTAATTTGTCTTGTGTTTTTAGGAACGAATTAGAGTTGTAATACATCAGATGACAATCCCCCCCAGGTACAGTGCCCATTTACCATTTTTTAAAATGGGGGGATGAATAACGCGTTCCTAGTCCATCAGAAAACATCTGTGTAACTGTTAAACCGTGAGCTGAGCAGGATGAACACTGTAAACAGCAGTTGACCAATAAGAAAAGACCATGTGGTCACAAATGTGCATGTTTATAGCATGTGGTGCAGAGTGCGCAGTACAGCACATTTCACCTGTTAGTCACTGCGTTACACACGGGAAGATGAGAGGGAGCATGTGTGGGTTCGCAGCCCTGCTTCAGTCTTATGTCGTGTTGAATAAAGGAAAAGACATGTCAGTCATCCACCGTCTGGCTCTTTGTTTCACATAGCATCCAAGGCTTAAATGAATAGGTTTATTTTAAAAATGAAATGGACAATACACGTGGTGACAGCGCAAGCATGTTCAGAAAAAGCAGAACGGCCCTGCAGCTTGTCTGGCTTCAGATAAATTCATAACGGTACACAATTGAGTTCATTACAATGCATATGATATTTGTAGATGTTTATCTTTTTTTATTTGCTTTTTTCTTATTTTTTAAAAATTTATTATGGATAACCTTATAGCAAAAATATCCATTCGGATACAGATACGCAGGCATGAATTTTTCAAGAGCCGCTACACCAAATATTTGGATATAGAGAATTTGGGTAGCAAGGAGTCGCTGTATATGTCGTCTGTCTTCTGAAACATTTTGCTGCTAATGTGCTTCTTCACTATGCTATCCCTCCTTTCATGTAGCAGAAGATGGCTCAAGGCTCACATTTAAAAGATCCCTGGGGGAAGTCCTGATGTAGGTCTCCGTTACAAATATGATGTTTGGTAGTATTCAAGTACCAGAAACCTGAAACATTTAGTCATTTGTGAAGAGCTGGAACTTGCTGCAGGTCGTATGAATCCAGGCTGAGTGGTGTCTTCTTGAGGTGGCGTGCATTTCTGGATTTAACTCTGTATTTCACTCTTACCTTGAACTTACCCCCTCCTTTCCCCACAGGCCAGAGCCCACAAGCCCCATGCAGACCAATGGGATTGGCGCCACTGACCAGCTGTCCGTTCACTTGCAGGTCAGTACTGCTGCCTGTAGAGTCTCTACTGGGCGCATCTTCATACACCATTAGAAAATTACAGTGTGGCAGAGTGCAGAATGAATAGTTAATTCCCGTAATGTTAAATGCACACGTCCTATTGTTTCCTACATAGCGAATGCTGGGGAATCTAATGCGCAGTAGATCCGTATTCCACCCATTTTCTAGTTTTAAAAAGAAATGGGTGTGTGCGGTGTCTGTTGTATGTTTATTGGGTGCTATAGCTATTGCCATAGAGGGAGGGTTATTTAGGAGTTAAGAGAAACTGACTTGTTTCCACTATAATTGTTTTCACTCCCATTCTTTCAGTGAGTAACTGCGTGGCAGTGCAAACTGGGTGGCCGCTATGAATCTATGAATTGTGTGAATGCAGCACAATTTAGTATATTTCTATAATCTTTAAAATATCTTTTCTAAGCCCCTCACCTCATGGTCAGTGGTGACTTTCAGTAGAATGGCAATCCATCAGTGTATAGCAGCTCCAAAGGGATGGTAAATGACAGCACTGTTCTGTCACACTGCTGGGACTGTTGGTAATTATTTTGGGATGAATAGCCTCTGCACAAAGACCCCGATTATTCTTGTAAATTTCTAGAGCAACTTAATCACTCCCTTTCTTTTTGCAAACCATTTCATGTAATCACCCAAACATGTGTTGGTTGCATTTTTATTGTATTTGAACTTATTTTTGTTTGTATGCTCTCCCATTCTGTAGGAGACGCTGCAGGTTAGCAGAGATGAAAATCAGAACTACAGAGAATATTCCTTCTCCAGCCCAGCTTCTCTGTCCCCAGGGCCCTACTCTCCACTGTCCCCTTCTAGCCCTGACAGAAAGGCAGAAAAACAGTTTTCTAACAGCACCAGAAGGTATTTCAGTTCACATTCAAATCCAGTAGAACTGGACATTGTGTGTGTGTGTGTGTGTTACTTGGATTTTGTCACAAGATATAACACCTCGCCCCCTTGGAAACGGTACAGACCTGTAGTGGTTTTTGCAGCAATCAATCTACTGCTCTCAGAATAAGAAAAATGTGGTGGTTAAAGTGTGGGCAGTATAATCTGACTGGCTAATCTGCAGCCCTCATTTCTTTTATAGTTTGGAACTGTTCGTGTATGGTTGAGCAGTTAGTGTATTGAGCCAGGAAGGAAAGCAGTGTGACATTTTCGTGACAATAAAACGGTGATTACTGTTTGGCACTGATAAGTTGTCTAAAGTACCGGCGTCGAGTATATTTTGCACCACCCACCATCCAGCAGTGTCTGCAGTGGCTGGATACGAGAATGAAAGGTGAAAACTCGGAGCCGGTAGCGAGACAAAGGATGTGCAGCGGATATCACATTCCCTTTTTCGTTGTCTGCTTACAAAGGGCTGGCCACCATGTGGAATTCCCCCCGGGGGGTTGCACGGGCGAGATGTGGCCCGGGTCAGTTTTCGCTCTGGACAATGCGGGTTGCTGTTAAACGCCGTTCTGTACTCAGGCCTTACTTGTTTCTTTGTCAAAATGCAGACGTAACCTTCTGGAGTCTAGACACATTCCAGAGATCAGATTTGACTGATTATGTACTTTATTTATTTATTTATTTTTATTTATTCATTCATTCATTCATTCAGTCATTCATTCACTTGGTGCATCTAAAAGCCTCTTTGGTCTGCAGGGCTGCTGATGATATACTGTGGTCTTCCTGCACTGCACATAGGTCACTATAGACCAACTGATAACAATCTGCAAAAGTATGTTTGGTCCCTGCAGGGTGTTTTTAGTTTATAAACAATTGTTAAACAAGATTCTTGTTGAGGTGCACCATGACCGCAATGTGGAGATAACCACAGTCCAGATGTCCTGACACTGATCTGAATTCACTGTCCAGAACATGACCTGAATCTGCCCACTGGTGCAAACTTGAAGCGCTGAATAATTGAGAAATGCTGGTGCTGCATATACATTGGTCTTTCTCCCATCTGTAGTTTTCAGGTGCGTTCCTGGTCCCCGGTTGAGAAGATCTCCAGCCACCGTGTGTCCAGACCACTTTCTCAGGTAAATCTTGGTCTTGATTGAATGCTTCTTTAGATCAGTTATGACTGAATCCAGGCTCATGTTTTCAGTCCCTTAACCAGACTGCCATCCATAGTTGATAGAAATCTAAGATGGTGGTGATCAGAACCAGACCTTGAAAACTATTGTGTAAACTGATGCTTAATTTTCTAATGCCTGTTAAGGAATGTATGATGAACACTTGATAAAAGGAGTATTTTCAGCCCCCCCCCCCCCCCCCCCCCCCNTGTGTAAACTGATGCTTAATTTTCTAATGCCTGTTAAGGAATGTATGATGAACACTTGATAAAAGGAGTATTTTCAGCCCCCCCCCCCCCCCCCAGCAGGGAATCTATATAAACTGAGAGGTCAATTGTGGGGAGTTTTATTGCAGTGAATTAAAATTAATATGGATCACAAGCTTGTAGTGACTTCTCCAGAGCAGCATGTTACTAGGGGATATTTTATTTGAGACCCAATAAAATAGTTTGATGTTAAATATGGCATTTGGGGCAAATGGTAGCTCTTCTGTAAGGGTTTTTGTGTTGCTTGTTTATTATTCCAGTGACTGTGACGACAAAAAAAAAAAAAAAAAAAATCAAGGGAGAAATGGGCTGTTTGGGGGGGGGGTCAAGTTATAAGAGATGGGGTGCTGTGGGAAAATTNTGGGACGAAAAAAAAAAAAAAAAAAAAAAAATCAAGGGAGAAATGGGCTGTTTGGGGGGGGGGTCAAGTTATAAGAGATGGGGTGCTGTGGGAAAATTCTGAGGTATTTTGACTATGTGGAGCCCATGGGTTGCTGAAGAGCAGTGATGCAGAAGACACAACAAGGGAGATGACAGAACAGGAAAAAACATACCAGATTTTAATTTGGGAACAGCAATGGAATTTCAGGAATTCCTTGAACAGTGTGGAGGTTCAACTGTAGGAAACAACTGTAACTGTGAGCGGGAGATAAAGCTCATAAGCACAGTTGTAGGAGTCGTCATGTTTACATGAGCTTTTTGAGCGGCATTGGATTAGTCACACAGTAGGGAGGAGAGGTAGACGTGACTAGATGTGTCCAGCATTGTTCTACCACTGAAGGTCTGCACAAAGCCGGTCTTCTACTAGACTAACTAAAGTGTCCTTCAGAGTCGCTCAAACCCAGTTGGTCGCGTTCTGCAGATGCCAGTAGTAAGCGTGATCTAGTAATGGCGCTGCAGAAACTAATATAGCGGTTGGGCTGTTGTCAGGCTGCCGTTTTCCGTTATTCAAAGGTGTCAAGGACAAGAAAACAAATATATGACGAGGTGGTTAAGTAGACGCTTTGTGGCGTCTATACTGTCGTCTCTTCTGGATTGGGGTTGAGAAGCGACTGTCAGTGTCTGTGTTCCACACTCTTGCCCTCACGTAGCGTGTATTGTATGGAAATTGAGCCGTGCCTATACTTTCCCCTTTATCTCAGTAATTCTGGTCTTGGCTGGGCTTCCCTTTGCTCCGTTGTCCTTGCACCAGCAAATAATTAGATGGTATAAATGTCGAGCTGAACAGTAAATGTAAAATGGGTGCTTTTACTTTTTACGGCGAATTTCAAGAAATGTTAATGATTCTTTGTTTGGAAAAGTGCCTGGAATCCCAAAGTGTGAGAATATGTGGACCCTGATGTTTGAGTTAGCAGAAGAGAGATTTTTTGAAAACCAGAAGATTGGAGAGGCTCTGTGGTCAGTTTATGTTGATGGCGCATTTGAGCAGCATCTGGCGACTCATACAGACACCACAGACACTTCTTTGGTCCTCCGTGTGACCTATTAATCGTTGTCTGGGTCCTGAGATTCTTATCAGCGGGAACCAAGGAATGCAGTGAGTGATGTGTTCCATGTCTGATTGCTGTTGGATATGTCAGCTGAAAATCTTGTAGTGGTTTGAAGGCAGTTATTGAAAGGCCCCAGGCAGCAACCATAAGCAAAGCTGCCTTTTCTCCAAACCCTTGTAGTTGGAACAAACTCGTTTATCCTTTCTGTCAGTTTTCCCTCTATTGGGATTCTTCTTTTGTTTTTACATCTTTGCTGGGAATGTCCGTGTTTTCGCCTCTCGCATTCTGCATCCCGTATTCTGATGTACCACATTTGTTTTGTATAACAAGGAACTTTGGATAAAATTGTACTGCTAACTTGCTCAGCACTTCATCTCCCAGAGCTACCTACTGTACATATCATTTCTGATGATAGCGGGGACATTTCCAAGCACTGGGAGTGAGGTTTGCATTTTTAAGTAGTTACTCCTGAAATATCGAGCAGTATGTCCAGCTGTTGACTTCACATGCAGGGTGGCTGATTCCTCTGCTCCACTCAGTTGTCACCAAAACTTCAGCTTCAACTGACTGAGCCCAGCATGTTCTCCGAACCAAACTTGTCCGATGCAGGATGTTTCCGCCAGTGGGGGGTGGCGGCTCTTTTAGCGGTGTGGCATCTGGACCAGGGCTACCTCAGCGGTTGTGGATCTTGCACGGCTGGAGGGGCAAAGCCAGCCTGACAGATGACGGAGTTGACTGAATTAAACCTTCTTCGAGGGCAAAGGCTGGCCCTGTGTGCACAAACTTGCCTTGTACTTTTGGCAGGAACACTAACCTGCTCCTGACAAGGTCCTCTGTCCTCAGGAAGGAGGGGAGGAGTGACCACTCGTATCGGATGATCTTCGCTTCTTAAAAGTGCTAAAGAGGGTTTCCCCCTCTGTGCTGGCCCACAGTGCGGAGAGCAGGATCCATGACTGGGTCTCCATTTATGCAGCCATTAGTGGGGGATATGGGAAGAAGGGGGGGTGTTAAATATCCTGAGAAAACGCAATGCACAATGGAGGTTCTGACGGCAGGGTCTCTGGGAAGCTGGTGTTGGCTTTCCCTGTTCACAAGGCCTGCTGTTGTGATGGGTGTGTTGGCAGGGGCGTTCGGCAGGATACAGTGGGTTGGGGTGGGGTGGGATGATGCTGGAAACCTCTCTGCCTTTCTAAGGCACCTCTCCCCACATCCCTCCAATGTGTGCCCCCCACCCAGGCTGCGCACAGAGCTGGCCATTGTCCCTGGATTGCTAAGGTGTATTTGTACACAGCCTCGTCCACTCACCTTGCGTGAGTAGAATGGCTGCCGGGATCGTGTTCCCACCAAAATGAAACAGGCCGAGTCTCCTCTGCTGTGAGCCACCAAGAGTCGAGTGATGCCGGAGTATCGCTTCCATCTGTATTTCTTCCAGCGAGTCTGAAACGGCCTTAAACTTGCTGGGTCAGTTCCATTTATTCTCCAAGGTTTTGGAGTATGTATGTAAAGAAGGGGGGGGAAATTCATGAAGTTTCATCTAACCCAATCTAAAGCGCAGACTAGGTGGTCCTGGAAGTCTGTAAATCCAGATCTGTCATCTGCTTTTTTTTTTTTTTTTTTTTTTTTTTTTCTCCCCCCCTCTGAATTGTAGCTTTGGCCAGTGCATTTGGGGCATTGATCTGGCTGAACCCCCCCTGCACTGAAAACAGGACTATTGGCAAGAAGTGCCTGGAGAATAAGCTTAGTTTCTGGGCTGAATCTTTCCCTGGCAGAGACCGAGACCCCCGGTTGAGCCCAGCTGTCATCAGACCTTTGCTGGGCTGTCGGATGCGTCCAGGAATGGAGCTGGTCTGTTTTTAACATCAGGATGCAAGAGTAGCAGGGTCCCTACTTTAGCTGCATAAATCCAACCTGTGTTCACCAGGAATGCCTCTCTGCTGGGTCTAGGGTTCCCAAACTTTCACTCCTTCTCCAGAGTTCCTCATGTTGGGTTTCATTATTTCCTTTATTGTGTTTGCACTCAGAACAAGTATAAATGCTCAGAGAGGGGTGTTCACAATACTCGGAATCTGTGTGAACACCCCTCTCTAAGTTGGCTCTTCAGTGCCTGAAACCCCAGTCCCAGCTGCAGCGTGTGTGGGTGGTGTCTGGATCGGTGGAGGAATGGGCCTCGCTGAACAGCTCAACATCCTGGCAACAGCCTGCCTGTAGGCTGGAGGTTCAACTAAAGTCTGGTTTCAGACTGTGGCAAGTTGGAACGCAAAACTGTGGTGGTTGCCACGAAACAGAGCTGGAGGGCTGGCATATTGTAGTAAAAATATGAAGCGGAGTTAAAAGGCCTGCTGAAAAGATATTTTTGTTTTAGGATTTGAAACAGGAGCACATAAAATGACAGCCATCACCTAAAACTATCTGAAGGATCTCCCCATCCTCACTCATTCCGTCTCCAACATTACAACCCAAAGCAAACGGATGGAGGAGCTCTGTTTGGGACCCGTATGCTATTCTAGAGCCGCTGTGAGCAAAGCTGCTGTTTGGTTTGGCATCACCAACACGCACCGTCTGCTGAGAGGGCCAGTTTGGGGCGGGGGGCCCGTTTTCCTGCTGTTCTGAGATCTTTCTAGAAGCAGGTCGCACCATCCTCTTTGTACCGATGGCTCTGATTTAAAGCTGGGGTTTCCTGTGGCCTTTAGCCAAGCTGTGTGCCCCTGCTCATCGACACGCATTGATCGTTGCTGCCATTTTTCCTTCCTCCTCCAATGGAAACGTTAACAGGAACCTGTGGCCCCCTCATAGCCCCGCTACTGTGCAGTATTGGTCCAGATTGGGTCTGCAAGGCATGTGGCTTTTTAGGCGTGATGATTCATAACAGGGTTGAAAATGCTACTTGCTGCTTGGCTGAAATCGGCATAGGGTCTCTGTCAGCATTTTGGTCAAGGTAACGTGTCGTTTCCTCTCCCCCAAAAAGAAAATCTAAGCGATTTGCCACTAACAAATGTTTCGTAGTAGAATCTGGAGGCTGCCTAAAATTTTAAGGTCGCTGTGTTAAGGGAGTAGACCGTAAGTCTGCAAACTGAAGATCTCTTAATGAGTTTTTCGCCCCTGGCATTTTAAAATGCTTGAGAGTAGGAATAGAGGGTGTTGCTGCATGACATGGACTGTTTCCGTGGTAACAAAGTTGTATTGCTTTCTTCTCTGTTTTGGTCATTGAGGGAAGCCTTAGCAGCCTCAGCCCAAGACAGATAAGCAGTAATTTCCTCAGGGAGCTGATTGTCAAGGCAGGTATAAATGCGTTTCTGCAAATGGGGGGGGGGGGGGGGGTT
>UFQX01000558.1:37965-92365 GCA_900497675.1 Arapaima gigas | reverse complement strand
GGGGGGGGGGGGGGGGGGGGGGGGGGGGGGGGGGGGGGGGGGGGGGGGGGGGGGGGGGGGCTGGGGTGTCTCCCTGACTGACCCCCTGCTGTTTCACGTTGCTGTGTTGCTTGACACTAAAACTAAAGTCAAGTAGTAAGTAGTCAAAGCATAACCTTCTGGTTTGTTTGTGCTTCACAGGAGATCTTGCCAGATCACCAGAGCAACTCGGGTTCCAGCCGGACCCCGACGCCCCCAGGACAGCAGCCACCCTACAGCTATGTAGACAGAGAGCCCTGTGTGTCTCCCAGACGCAGGTTAGTCGCCAACAAGCCTAGTTGTGAAGTGAAATGTGAGACCCGGGGGGGTGGACGGCAGAAAAGCCCCCGTCCACCACTGGAGAACATTGCACGGGTGTCATCCCTGGATCTGCATCCTGCATCCTAGTGGACCAGAAACGTTTCATTACTGCACCCCTGCTGGCTCCCCGCACCCCGGACAATCCTCTCTGAAACGCACTTCAAGTTGCCGCCTCCACCACGCCCCCCTCACTCCACTTATCCAATCGGTACCTTGAAAGCTCTTGTAAACCCGCCCCTTTTCAATGCCAGCCAATTGGAAACGGCTAAGAGACACACCTTTCAGCCAAACTCATTTCTGCTGCTGTTTGCACACACATGCGTGTTTGTGTGTGTCTGTGTGTGTGTTGCTGCACCTAGGGGTATTTTGGGTTTGTGCGTTTCCATGCGATTCATATTTAGAAAATTTGTCAGGACTGGAATTCTCCTCCTAACTGACATCACAGCAGCCGCACAGCGATTTCTGTCTGTGTTCTGACACTGGTAACAAGGTAAGAACGCCGAGTTGAAAGGTCGTTTTTATGGAGATCCTTTTGCCAAAGGTCAATTTGCAGTGTTTTTTCCTGCGTGTTTCCAACCTGTGGACTGTGATCCATGTGATGGGAAAAGGCTTGTGGAGTCTGTTATTCACAACTTGCCATTGTGACTGTTTTAAGTTTGTCTAAAATCTGCAGTTTTACTAGATGATGATTGCGCTTGTGCACCAGCAAATGTACAGAAGGAAAGTCATCTCATTGCATGTAAAGGGATTTATTCTCAGCTGCATCTCACTAGTTTTGGAATCCAATAAACTCTTTAGTTAGAAGCATTTCCAAAACTACACAATTCTTAGTACCTTAAACCACAGAATGCGGCACGGCTTGAGAACGTTACGGCTTTAGGTTTTATTGGAGGGCGTTTATGTGGGAAAAGGAGTTTGTCTTTGCGTGGCACGGCTCTTCTCCCGTCGGTAATGCTTTTCCTTCAGCGTTTGAGCCGTTCCTGAACGTTAACGTTGGTACGAACGAAAGGCGACGGGTGGAACCGGCCGTCCAGCAAAGGCGTGTGCGACTCTCCTCGGTCTGGTTCTAATTTGAACCTCGTTCCGCCTTCACGTGACCCGGCGGATGCACACGAGTATCAGGTTCGCAGCGGAGATGTTTTGTGCCTTTTCTGATCTCTGCTTTCAGGCATCTCACCCTTGGAGAGGTGGAGGGGGGGGGGGGGNAACCTCGTTCCGCCTTCACGTGACCCGGCGGATGCACACGAGTATCAGGTTCGCAGCGGAGATGTTTTGTGCCTTTTCTGATCTCTGCTTTCAGGCATCTCCCCCTTGGGGGGGGGGGGGGGGGGGGGGGGCAGAGCTTTTCCAAATGCTGTTGCAGGGACTCCAGCACACGTGTTTGCCATCAGTGCCCCCCCCCTCACCCTGGTTGCACCGATCCAGAGGCAAATATGCCCCATTAGCAAGGGACCCCTTGGCTGCACCTCAGACGGCTTTGTTCACTCCGTCTCTCACAGCCCAGCGCGGTGAGTCACAATGCGAGCCCAGAGAAAGGGGGCAAGTTAAACTGTGGTTTTTCACAATCTGCATATGAATTTTAAAAAAAAAAAAAAAGCATTTGTATAATGTGAGCGTCTAGAATCACCAGCCTGGAAGTCGCGCGGCACCGGCACATTCCTCTTCCGGTACAATCCGGATAATTCCTGTTGGCTCGTGGCCAGGATGTTCTGCTCAGGTGAGTGGCAGACCGCACCTGATGACCGAGAAGCCCTTTCCAGGAAAACGGGTTTTCTTGAAGGTTCTGACTCGTGACCGTGCACTTCAGGGCACCGCAAACTAAACAAACCTGATCTGTGGAGCTCGAGCTCATGTGGCGGTGAGGAAGTTTGGGGGGGGTAACTAAGGAGGAACTCCTGCTTGTTTGAGGACAGGTTCAATTAGAATGACTAACAGTGTGAGGTGGTGTTTATCTAAAAGTGATCGTGAATAGTTTCGACGTGAAACTGAGGACTTGTGAAACGCCCTCAGGGAGCAGCGACACGCCTCAAACTTGGTGTCCCTCTTAACGGCACTCGTTCCTCCTTCCCGTGCAGAACAGAAAACTACACACCTTAACTCGTCACACCGTGTGTGTCAACCCTGACCTTCCTCACGGCTTTTTCTCGTGGCCGGTTAGCGTCGTTTAAAGATCTGTCGCGTATCTTAATAAATAACCTCAGATTTCACTCTGGTTAATTTATTCGTGGGGGAAGATGCTTTTCTCCACAGCCACTTGCACCTGAAGATAGTGATCCCACAACAGACTGTGGGCTTGGATGCACATGACTGTCGAAGAGCAGATTGTTGACACAGATTATGACAACAGCCGCATATTTGGTAGCTACCTGGTGATGTGAGATGTGGCGGAGGACTCATCTGGCAGGAAAGTGATTCTGAAAGATGAATTTTGAGTACTGGAAAAAAGGACAAAAGGAGTTTTTTCAAACCCCCCCCCCCCAGGACCAAGACTGAGAACCAACTGGATTCAGAGAGTTTTGCCCGAAGCTGTTGGGAGAAATNTTTTTTAAAACCCCCCCCCCCCCCCCAGGACCAAGACTGAGAACCAACTGGATTCAGAGAGTTTTGCCCGAAGCTGTTGGGAGAAATGTCGGTGCTTTTGAGAGAACGTGGCAGCAGTCTGACATTACCTCACAGGAGTTCTTACCCCAAGGTGCCCCTGACCTCAGCTGTAGGCTCAGTTTCATAAAATCAAGCCTGACTGCCGAGCACGATGGAAAAGAGGAGCAGTTTGGATCTCCGTTCAGGAATCTGGCTCTTTGTGGCACTCGTCACCTATCCAGGTCGCCTGTCGTGTGATTCTCTGCATGCGAGATGTTCCAGGACTGATCGGTACCGACATGCTTCACTTATACCCCGACGTGAACAAACAATGCACAACTCGGCCTTCTGCCGTTAAGTAGATAAAAAGAAAAACTCGGACGAATTGTTCCATGAGCTGCTTCCCTTTGTCTTCCAGCTCAGACTTTGCCATGCAGCGATTCGACCGCGATTCGGAGGTGTACAAGATGATCCAGGAGAACAAGGAGTCCCGCACACCCCCCCGCCAGTCCAACACCTTTCGCCTGCTGCAGGAGGTGTTGGAGGCCGACGAGAGAGGTGAGCGCAGGCCTGGCCTCCTACGCACGCCGTCCCTCAGCTCCCATCTCCTTATTGTGATGGATCAGCTAGAAGCTGCAGCGTGACCTGCACATCCCGCCGTATCTTAAGCGCTCGGTGCTTTTTTAAACCTGCGCCTTGGACAGAGTGACCCGGCATTACAGGGATGCTGATCTGAAATGCAGTGATGTTGAAATCCCCGTTTTGCTGCCCTCATCTGCTCTGCTCTAGTAACGTAGCTCAGCGACGCGGTGAAAACGAATTTCTGCCTTAACNGATGCTGATCTGAAATGCAGTGATGTTGAAATCCCCGTTTTGCTGCCCTCATCTGCTCTGCTCTAGTAACGTAGCTCAGCGACGCGGTGAAAACGAATTTCTGCCTTGCTGCTGCTGCTGTTGTAAAGATGAGGAACGGCACCGGCTTCGCTGCTGCGCTGAGGCAGATCCAGCAAACGCCGTGCAGCACACAGGCTGTTCTGTCTGCATTTCTCCACCTTGTCTTCTCAGAGGCCACCCGGCGCTTTCCAGGGAAACTGTCACCAAGCCCAGCCAAGCCCGTCACCTCCGTGGCCGGAGTGCAGAAATTCCACACCTGTGAGAAATGTGGCACCAGCATTGTGTAAGTATTTATTTATTTTTTTTTTTATGGCCGACACCTTGTGTGTGGTCACGAGTTTTCACATCACTTGCGTGTCGTTTACCTTTTAAGGAAACGTTTTTGCTGTCATTGAACAGCCATATTAGGTACTGGAATTTCAGGTAATGGGATCTTTCACCTTCAGGCAGCATGATCTTCTATATTAGAAGAAATGCTCTATTCAAAGTCCTCTGGCTCAGATGGCGTGCGCGCGCGTGTGTGTGTGTGTGTGTGTGTGCTGCTGAATTCCTTGTTTTGCAGACATTGATCAACCCGACTTACAAACGCAGTTGGGTTTTCTGAGTTTGGCTGAATGTCTCGGCAAAGCTGTCGGTTTCGTGCTGTGGTTGGGGGTAAAACTTCAGGCCCCGACTGGAACGCGAACCGCGGATGACTTGTGGGGGCGGCACTTAGGTGCAGCGCCCCCCGGTGGCCAGTGCAGGCACCTGAACCGTGACACTCTCTCCCCAGCACTCAAGCGGTGCGCATCGCGGAGGAGCGCTACCGCCACCCGGAGTGCTACACCTGCACCGAGTGCGGCCTCAACCTGAAGATGCGCGGCCACTTCTGGGTGGGCGAAGAAATGTTCTGCGAGAAACACGCCCGCGAGCGGTACCAGGGTCCGGGCAGCAGAACCTGGGCTGCGGTCTCACCCCCGCGCTGAGGCCCCCTGCGGACAGTCCGGCGTGCAAAGGGGAGCTTCTCCGCAGCACCTCCTTCCCCACCTGGCTCTTTCACTTCCCCAGGTTTCTCCTCTTAGTGGGTTCGAGAGCTCTTTCTTTCTCCGCTTTCCTCCTCCTCCTCGCAATATCCTCACGTTCTCTCGGGGGTCATAAGCATGAGACTCCTGGACGACAGCCTTCCACACGCTGCCAGCGTCAAACTGGGCTGGTTTCCTGCCTGTAGGGCTACGGAAGGAAACTCGGCTTCCTAACTGTCCCCAGGCGGACACGAACGGGGACGCCGCCGACGTCCCGGTCAGGAAGCGGGGACCCCGCTGCCGCGCTGAAACGGTAGTTCTTCTCGACGGGAGCATCTTGTTTCACGCTCGCCGTGCGAAAGAACGACTGTGTTCACGCGCTTTTCCTCTGTGCCGCAGCGTCTCCTTGAAGCGATCCTTAGTCGTCATGTTTTTCTTAGGCTGTTTCTTCTCTGAACATGATAGCAGTGAAATCCAATATCCAGAATTGACTTGTCTTTCAGTTGTCACCTCAAGGAAAAAAAAAAAAAAAAAAAAAAAAAAAAATCCCAGGTTATTACGTCTTGTGTGCTTTTTCATATTATGCGAGGGAATTGAGAGAAAAACGTGTAAATATATTTTCTTTGGTTGGAAGTGTAAGTGAAATACGGCACAGATGTTTTGTACAGGGCTGCATGTTAGCTGCACCTTTCTTGTCTGTCAATATGGGATCTACAGTTTATTCTGTATAGTGCAGGACCACTTGAATATGTTCTCTGTATAACTCGCAGGACGCAGAGACGGAAGTGGACGATGCAAACTGTTAAAGTGATGTGATGGACGTTGTGTGGAGTCGTCGCTCATCTGCCTTAATCTCATGTTTTTAGCCTGTCGGCGACTGTCGGCGACTGTCGGCATCCTCGCTAGAGCCGCGTGAAGGTCCCGCCGCCGGCAGCGTCTGTCTGAGCTCTGAGAAGGTCTAATGCTTCGCTCCAGTGTCTCGGTGGAAAAGCGGTTGTGCAACATCTGGTTGTGTCATATTTGCCTTCCGTTTCCTGCAGTGATATTAATAAAGAGAAAAGGTGGTTTTCTAAGCCACATGGTTGTCTTGTGCTTTGCTTGTCCTGAAACACGAATAATTCCCTCAGACACACCGGTTGTGGTTAGAAGTGAAAATGGCAGCTGCACAACGTGGACACGACCCCCACAGGTGCTTGTTGAACGTTTAAATTCAAGACTACGGTCCCCCTTTGCTCCTATAACAAGGTTTTCTCAATTTCGGCTGCGGGGTTGAGGTTTCGCTTCCCTGCCCAGCTGACTTGTGGAGGGGGGGCCGAGCTCCTCGGGACGACCCCTCCTGCTGCGGGCGTCCGTCTCGAGACGAGTGGCGCTTTGCTGGATTTGGGGCAGCTGTTGGTCGGGAGTGTGGCTGAAATAAAGAAACAAAGCTGTACGAGAAGATGCGCGACCAGGCCTTCTAAACACTCGGTCTCTCCTAGTCCAACAGCGGCTGCAGCTGTGGTGCCGTAGAGAAGAACTGGTGCGGGTAATAAACACGTTGAGGATGCGGCTCACAGGAACAGTTGACTCTAAGCTCCGTGTTGGAACATCTTTGAATTAGAGGTTTTCACTCATTTTTCAGTTTCGATTTGTTAAATATACCCTCAGTTGACAGGCGTTTGTTTTATTAGTCTTACACTGACTGCGTGAAGAGCGTGAAGTGGCCGGAAGCTGGGGGATCAGAATCGGTCAGCGGCTGGAATTAAACACTCGATTACGGGACTGTTTTCAGTCCTTTCAGACCAGTTTCGTGGTGGTCCGAAGTCTAAATAGGATAAAGAGCGGCTCTGCTCTCGGTGACCCTGGACCAGACTGGAGGTGTTTGATGGGTTTACCGGACATCTGGATTATGTGGTTTATATTGACGTTTTTGGTGTCTGGGGGGGTCATCGGAGCTGGATGTAAAATATCGGGCGAGTTAATATGTAATGACCCCCAGCAACTCGCGACCGGGAGTTAACCTGTCGTCTGCGACACCTCAGTTTGTGTTGTTATTGATATAGTTGCACTTACTGGTGTCTGGAAAAAACACTGCAGTCATTTTTTTCTGAAGCTTCAGTTTCTGCTCAAGACTTTTTACTGTGTATCTAAAAAAATGTCGTGAAAAATATTTGTGAACAAAACAAACTGGAAAAGGTGGATTAATGACAAAAAGGGATTCTTTTCAAATGTGTTTAACTGACACTTTTGCTCAGTGCAGCGTACAGTGACAGCCCCCCCACAGTGTTGCACCACTGTGTGTGTGTGTGTGTGTGGAAGCTGAACTGCAGCATTACCTTTCTGTCGCGCGACGGTCACCGGCACCTACACATCTGTCCACTAGATGTCAGTGTTCCGAAGGGGACGAGCCGCTCCTGTTGGACTTTCCGCACCAGGACCCCCTACTTCGCTCTTTCCCGCCTTCTGCTGTCAGACCGGGTCCTGGTTTGTCCCTTCTCACACCTCTCAGTTTCGACTCCATGAACGAGACAACATAGTTCTGTTTTTTTTTTTTTTTTGTCTTCTGCATTCTGCTTGAGGGCCAGTCAATGCGCCGAGTGCTTCCCTGCTGGGGCTCTGCAGACACGAGGGAAGCAGATGATGTGCTGATGTAAATCTAACATATCTTGAAAAGATGCTTTTCTGGGAAACTTCTAGATCAAGCTGACGTCCTTACTACTCTCTCCATCGACCTCAATCTCCCCCGGCTTCCCTCCACCTTCTCTCTGCCTCCCGTCTCTCTCTTCCACCTGGAATGGAGTCCAGATGTGCGGCAGAGCGGAGGGGAAGATTGCTGGCTTTTCTGCGTTCGCCGTGAAGCGAAGAAGAAGAAGGGGGGGGGGAATGTTGGACCGACATAAAAGTTTGTCTGGTTGCCATTAACTACAATTTGATGTAATGTGCAGTTTGGGACGTGACATTTTAAATGGAAACTGCGCAGCAGATGAGAGAGATTTGGGGGGCTGGCTTTACAAAGGGGGTGTTGCGTTTGAAGCCTTCCTCACCGGGGCTGTATAAACATCTCTCTGTTCCACCGCTCTGCTTTCCTTAGGCGATGGGGCGGCGGTTCCTCATACAGTATCACGTACCGGAATAACATACCAGAGCGGGAGTGGGGGGGCACTGGGGTCGCCGCTCACCGCGCCGTTGTACAGGCCGGTCGGGCCCTCGTCCCCGCAGCGCGCGGCCCGTCTCGCTTCCCCGAACCCCTGTTTTGGGCGCCGCCCCCAGCTGTGTGTACCGCGTGAGACCGAAGCAAACGGTCGGCGTTGCGGTACCGCGCGCGGCCCGCTCCGGCGCCCAAATCCCCGCCTTCCCACGCTTTGCCCACGGCGAACGGGACGGAGCGGTACGTGGTAGGGCTTTCTGTGGTCGGCGAAGAGGAGCGAGGAAGCAAACTGTTCCAATTTGGCGCGTGCAGCTCTGGCTTTGCTTGGCTTGGCGGGTTTCAGGCGCGCTGCGCGTGATGAGTGGCGTACGAGGGCAGCGCCGCGCTCTGCTGTCCGCCTGTCCGGGTCGAGGTGTGGAACGGAGCCTAAAGCGGCCGTCCCGCACGGCGTCTGCCCAACGTGTCCTGCGGAAAACGGGCGGTTCCTGCTGCTAATGGACCACGAGGGATGTTTCACTGCAGCCCTTTTGAGATGCTCTGCTCTGCAGGTGTCCCTCAACGTCCCAGGCTTTGAGTTTTCATTGACAGCCAGGAGCGCCGTGAACCACCTGAACTGCGTGTTCTTCTCTGCTCATTCGGTACATTTGTCTTTCAACTGACGTCCCGACACAGCAGCTGTAAGACTTCGGCCTTTCTGAGCACCTTGTCACCTATCCTTTTGAAAACGTCATCGTGCCGCTCATCCTCCAGCATCAAATCATCTTACGAGAACATCTACGACGGGCAGATCTTCCGGCCACGTCGATACGTCTCGTTTTCCCCCGGTTGACGGACGTGCGCTCGACTCGCACGTGAAATCGGGGCCGGTTCCTGCTTTGTGCTCCGAGGCCAAACTCTCCCAGCTGCTCTCTGCAGGTAGGAGCAGGAAGCAGAAATGTCAGCAAATGCCACCAGGAGCTGAGGTGCTGCGTCTGGGCGTCGCCGTGTGCCCGCGGTTCTTCTGCGGGTGCCCCGAATTCCTCCGCCCGTACCTGTTTCCCAGACGGTTCTTTCAGGATCTCCCCCAGAATCACGAGAAGGAAGTGCGCCGATCGACGAGCCGTGGAAGAGGAACGACTCCGCCTTCGCGTTCGTCCAGACCACCCCCTGCAGACATAGTTTTAGCCAGAAAGAGACGCAGGCGATCGTTTGAGATGGTAGCGCGTTTCGCTCCGTTAACTTTACCTCCAGGAGGAGGAATCGGTGGACGGTGTGGAACGGGCTCTGTGGGGTGTTCAGTCTGCTGGGCTCTCGCGAGACGTGACCACGTTACCGTGGTCTTCTGTTGGGCTGGTGGACCACTACTGACCAAGGGCTGGCCAGTGACTGCTAACTAGTACAAAGTATGTAACAGGGCCCTAAATGTGAGTTAGTATAATGATGCCGCCTTGGTGGGTTACCTTCAACATAGTCTGTCTAGTTGGTGGGACGCCTGCAGTGAAACTAAAACGTGAACCAAATAAAAAGTTATTTAAGTGATGTTACCAGACAAGCCCGTCTTTGTCGTACGCAGGTAGGAGGAGTGCGGATCACTGAGCGTAATTACTGGCGGGAATAACCGCGCGTGTGTGTATGTGGGCAGCAGGTAACCAAGTGTTTAGATTTGTTGGTTTGTCTTCTGTAGGTCGGGGTTGGAACGCAGGCCTCCTGCAGTGATGCGGTAAGAAGACCACGCTGTGTAAAGGGTGACTCGCTGCAACGCTGGTCCCCTGAGGTTGCGAACGTCATTGGTTAAGAATGTCGGCTAAATAAAGGTTAATGACAGGTGAAATGCGGGATGGATGTCAGTCAGTGGGCTGACGGGGGGTCCGTCAAACCGAATCTGAGCAAGTTCGTTTAAAACTAGCGAATGTGTTCCGCCTCCCTGCAGACATAACAGGGCCCCGTGTCACCGCTCTGCTGGATAAATCGCCGAGGCCACATCTTGAGTTTATCGTGCGGTGTTACGAGTGACTGGTTCTCGGAAACGTCACGCAAACGCCGTCCTGTTGGGATCGTTTGTCGGGGTCCGACACGCTCGCGCGTTCTGTTTTTAGTTCATCTCCAGTTCGTCACCTCCTCCTCCTCTCTCCCGAACCCCGCGCGCTCCTTCCCAGACTCGGATAGCCCGGTCGCACGCGAGGAGCTGGTCCGCGTGGAGGCCGAGCGGCAGACCGGCGACAGGGTCCTAGTGCGTGCGGGCCGCCTGCCTGCAGCCTGACACCAGAACACGTACCGTAAAAACACCCTGCTGTACCAACTCGGGGTAGGTGTCTCGATCAGGACTACTGCAGCAGGGGGTGGGATTCGAACCAGCGACCGCGAGGCTGCAACAAAACCAACAGCCGTGCTACTCGTACTACGTGATAATGGGTGTAAAAGTTAGGGACGCTGTCCGGTCATCTGAAGGTTTCTGGTTCAAACTCCACTGCCGACGTGCTCTTGATGGAGATCTGTACAGTGACGACCCCCTGCTGCGTCAACGGTAAATCACGGTAAAGGTGATCGGCTAACGTTGTAGGTCACGTTGGGAAAAGGAGTCGGTTAAATAACAGTCAAACCTAAGACCTGCTGGAACTATTTGAGTCGCCGAAGAGGAGTTCTTACCTGAAGCCAGACGGCTGGCGTGTACACGTGTGGGGTGAAGTTCTCACTCCCACCCTCTCGCTCAGACCCCTCCTGGCCGTGTGGGGTCGGCGCTAGGGCCCGGTGCGCCCGCGCGCGGCTCGTGGGCTGTGACTGAGCCGAGTGTGACAGTGGCGGAGGCAGAAACCGCTACATCTGAGGAATTAGAGGCTCCTTCAGTCCCGGGCTGAGGTGACGTGAACACGGGGACGCGGAGGAGCTGCGGAGGAGCTGCGGAGCGCGACACCTCGTCCTGTCAGCGCCTCGTGCTCGGCTCGCGCGGGTCCGCGGCTGCGCTCGTTTCTCCGCCGCCTTTTCCTCCCGGGCTCCTCTGGAAAACGTAAAAATTGCAAGAGGGGGAAAAAGTTACTTGGGAGGACTTTTGCTTTTATCCGGATATTATTATACACCAGACTACCAAACCACGCGCTCGAGGAGGACACGCAAAACTTGACACCGTTAGTTGGTGGAAAAGACTCTTCAAACCGACTTGATTCCTGCAGGTTGAACTGAATGAGAATGTTTTTTTTTTTTTTTTTTTTTTACCCAAGACTTTGACGAAAGATTGAATATCGTTTTGTCAGCTGGAACATTCGTATGCGCATATTTCTGAAGTTTCCGCCGTTCTGCGGAAAGTCATTTTAATGGTCACGTCGTCCAACGTGAAGCAAATCGGTGTGGAGGTGTAAGTGGCCGCCGCGTCGTGTCACAAACACGTCAGAACTTTATTATTAGTGTTATTATTAGTATTACTGTTAGACAGCGGCACTGTTAGAATCGTCGTTAGGGGGATAAGAAGCGGACGTTGCTCTTGCCCGGCGCCGCGGAGAAATGGGCTGACTGGAGGGGCGCTCAGGTGACACTCCTGAAGGGGACGATGCGGCTCCCCGGCGCTGCTGTCCCGCTGAGGAGCCGCGCGCTGCTGCTGCTCCTCGTGACCGCCACGCACTGGGGGCTGTCTCGCGCCTGTACCGAGCTCGCCGCGAGCGGCTGCAGCTGCGCAGACGAGCGCTCCAAGGCTCCCGGCGCGCCGGTCGAGCGCAAACGAGTGAGCTGCGCCGGGGAGGACCTGTCGGAGAGCCCGCCGGCGAGCCTCCTGCCCAACAGGACCGTTACTCTGTAAGTGGAGCCCCCGCTTTCCTTCCTCACTGCTGCATGTCGCCGCTGTCCACGAGCGGGCAAAATTATGACGCGTTGCAGTAACTTGTCAGGTATCTGGGAGGCAGGAAGATCACTTTTTGGCCATTAGGCTTGGCTGGACATCTGGAGAACATGTCCACGTTTCTGGTGTTATTTTATGCTATGAATAGTTTCCCTTATCCGGTGATGAAAAACCATTGCTGGGGGTGCATTGCCAGGTCTGATGTGTTTTTGCTCTAGGTAGGATAGGGGAATACTGTCAGGCACTGAACTGAACGTCAGGTCTCCATGATAACCCCATGGTTCTCTTCTGTTTTATTTTGACTGGAGCTGTGGAAGGGCCCTGCATTCCTTTAATGAAGGGTGACCCATTAAGAGCCATTATAAAACATGATGCATGCACCCCCCCACCCCCCCCCAGCTTTGCGTGTCAGGGACAGATGATGGAATAATGGCCCTGAGGCGAAGTTCAGGTAATGGGGAAATCCTTTCCAAGAAGCCATTTGGAGATGCTTTTCTGAATGGTCTTAGTTGTGCTGCTCTCGTGCAGAGCATAAACTTGCTATTAACAAATCTAAAAAAAACAACATGCAATTTTCCTAAATCACAGCTGCCTGATGGAAGGAAAGAAGTAAGTAAACATGGTTAACAACAGTTAAATACACTTAAGTAAACAGCTTTTGTCAACATGGTTAACAACAGTTAAATACACTTTGTGAGAACAAACAAAAGGCCTCCCAAGATCACGTTAAAACCCCATCAGATACTGTGTCTGAAAAGCAAACTCCTTCTTCTCAGGAGGAATAGATGTTCGGAACCGATCCGTGCTCCCGCTCGGTCTCTTACCTCAGCCCTTGGGGTTTGTTATTTGCTCCCCGTTTAATCTGATTTTACCCCTAAATCGCCACTATTGGGGCAAACGGTACCAATCGTGGTATTTTGTCTCCTGGGAAAAATGTTTCCAGAGATTAGTTGCTAATAATTTCAGGCGATGTGTGTCTGCAGCCTGCGCTGCTCACGCTCCAGCTTTGCTTTTTTGAGGACGGGCACCGAGCCGGGCGCCGGGCTGCCCCGCGGCCGAACAGGTTAGTCCTCAGCATGGCGGTCAGCAATCACAGAGCTCATCTTGAACCTGTGTAATAGCTTCTTCTGCAGTCTAGTGATAGCAGCAGTCCCGCAGTGTTCGGTTTGCTTGAAACACACACGTTGATTTTTTTAGCAGTGCTTTTCAGTGATGTTCTGAAGTTAACACCCAGCTCAAGTAGGCAACCTGGCGCAGCAGCTGCCCCGGCACTGAGAGCACAAGGCTTTGCATTGTTTTTTTTGGAGATAGACTGGCCAGAGATCAGATGAGGGGTCTTTTTTCAAAGATGTTGACGAATTCCATCATTAGACCCTCTGAGGTGACCCGGTCGCCTTCCTCTGCACTTTTGTCACAGTCCTGTCACTTTAAATCCATGTTCATGCCGGAGGAAATGCGCTGGCGTTGGCCTCCTCTCACCCTCCCGCCCCCGTCTCCAGCTGACTTGGCCCTGCTAAATCAGGATAAACAGAAACACATTTCTCCTCTTTCTGCTGCCTCCTTTGCTTTAATGGCGGCTTGGCTCCCTCCTTTAATGCCATAACATTGCAGCAATCTCAGCAGCCGTCTCACAATCGCCTTGTGTTCAAAGCAACCCGCCGCTTGCCAGTGTGGTGAGGAGGAAGAGAGCCCTTCCTCACACACCCTTTTCACTTCTTCACCAGGATCGTACTCTTATGTGGTGGTCAACACCACTGGCCGGTGCCCATCTCTTATCGCTGCTTCCTTTGTCCGTGCGTTTGCTCTGAATTCTCAGAGTAGGGTCAACATGTTAGAGCCGTTTTGCTGCTTTCTATTAGACGTTTTAAACTCACTGTGTGTTATTTCTTCGCTCAAAGGTCAAGGTGGTTTTTACTCACAGCGGCGCTAGTTCCATGTCACAAGAAAAATTTCCCTTGTTGAATCATTAAATGAGAAGAAACTGCTTTTATACCGTGTGACGTGAACAGGCAGACTGTTTGGGAAGAGAATATTTTGCGAAGGCTTTTACGGATTTCACCCCCACTCGTCCTCCTTTTTGACTGCTCTCGTGGGTTATCTTTTTTTGGTGTCCCGTGATGCTCCTCTTCGGTCCATAGGGAACAGCGCAAGACTCCACATGGGCACTGCATGCAAAGCCCCCCCGGGGGGGGGAGTGGGGGGCGGTGAACAAACAGGATGGACAGGCCAGGGATTTATCCCCGAAGAAAGAAACTGAAGGCGTCCAACTGGCCATTTATGGGGGCTTTGTTTTTCCATTCTAGAAAGGCAACATAAAAATATTTGGAGGAAATTTCTGGAAATGAAAGGATAAAGAGCAAAAAGCTAAACGATTAGAGGTGTGCGAGTTTGCAGTAGATGTCCTAAACTCGCACCTTTACTTTTGGTTCGGTTGGCTTGCTGTATAGATAAAGGCAAAGTAGAAAAAAAGAACATCTTCTTCCTGAAAGGGTGCTGCAGTACCTTAATCTATCTCTTTAGCGTTTCCCAGACGGACTATTTGTAAGTAAGATTCTGAAGTAGGGCAGTCGTCGGTCTTACGCCTACAACCTTAGTGAAGCACAGGTGCAGCAGGGGGGTCCAGGCTGGCAGCTCGTTGCTTCGCTTCCCCAAATCCCCTGCCTACTCATACCCCGTCACCAGGCCCTGCTGCACGCCGTCACCCTCGGGGTCCAGCTTTGCGGAATGTCTGTTGTGTGCATCGATGGGCCGTGGGTCGGAGACTAGGGGGCTTGGGGGCGCAAGGGCTGACGGGCGCGAGGTGAGGCCCAGGGGGGCTGTCCACCCAGTGTAATGCACAACAGCTGGCTCCCATGAACATTCCAGCTGAGGCCCTTCAGCCCATGGGAAACAGCGGTGGGGATCGTCCATCAGAAGCCACGAGCTGATGTTTGTTGTTTCTATAGAATATGAAGCTGCCGTCTCGAATCCCTTCGCCTCCCTTATGGATTATTAAGACCAACGCCTTTAGTGTTCCTCCATCGTATTAAATTGCATGGGTGTAGTTCGTGCAGCAGATGTGCCTCACAAAGAGCAAGGAACTTTTACAGAGAAGATCATTACTCGAGCACTCAACAGACCTTTCACGGCTGTTGATAATCCTCACCGTTCACATTTTCACCCTCTTTTGTATTTGTCCCACTCTCACCCTTTTTTCTCGTTGCCAAGCCCCTGTATTTCTTTCTTTTCTTCTCACCTTTTCCCTCATTTCCTCTCTCACTTTCCCCTCACTTCCCTCTCCCCTGCTCTCATGAGTTCATCCACATGCAGTAACTCTCAACCTAAACATTTAGGCGTCCTGGTAGGGAACTGTGATGCCCTAACTCCTTCCAGATGCGGGCTTGTGCCGGTCTGTATTTAAGGCTAATTACATGGGGCTGTGAAGGCTCGCGATCCCTCAGAGACAGAGAGGCAGCGGCTGCTGGCTTGGCAGGGTGTCCGTGGGGCCCGGGGCAGTCGAGGGCCTCCACAGGGTCCACGGCGCCTGTCCCTCACATTCTGGCAGAGGTGGGGGATGGGTGGTTTTCAGCCCAGCACTGTAACGTGGAGAAGTTGCACCTTCCAAACCCCCGCAACTCCCCCAAAAAACCGCTTCACGGCAGAGTCCTCCTCCGTCTTCCTCCGCTTTCTCAGGTTGTGGGAAACGTGTGCGGATCTCGAGACGATTCGCGAGCCAAGCTGTTGAATCAGGTGGCCACGCGGGGCTTGACCTCTCCTCGCCGCGGACCACGCCCCCATTTCTACGGCAGCAGCCCGATGCAGCGTTCCCTCCCGCTTCAGCAACAGGAAGTCGATCTCTGCCAGTCTTCCTTCTGAAAGCCAGAGACTGATCTAACTTCCTTGACGAATTGCAGGAAGTTTCAAACAAATCTGTTTGTTTGAGAGAGTTCACACTATTTCGGTGATTGTAACGTGTGAAAAACTTGCGTCAGCATCTGCTATTAATCTTGTCCCTTAACCCCATAATTTCAACATGTTAAAACGGAATATGGATTAATTTTGGAGGGAATCGGAAACAATCTGCGTCCCCATTTCGTATTTTTAACATGTTTTCTGTAACATGTTTTTCTTCTTGGGGGGGGGGAGGGGTCAGTGATGTGGTTGACAGCAGCTCTGCTTTTACTTTGAAGGTGATGGTCCAAGTGTGATGCTTGTGCTACTGCCCCCCCGAGTGACCTTGATCTCCTGTGACAGCAACAAGCAGCAGCTCCCTTGCCGGCCCTGTGCTACGTACAACTGTGCTGTGCTGCGTCGCGCTGCGTTGTGTGCCTTTGTGTGCCTTCTGGAAGTGTACGTGTGTATCTGTGAAACCGGTTTCGGTGTTTTAATCTGCAGTTTACACCCAAGGCTCTCTTGCTGTGGCCGTATCGTCTCTGTGGTGCTGGCGCTTGGTGTCGGTGTTCCAGGCTGTTAGCGTGCTGGTTGGTACCGGTTTGCCTGGGTACCTGTGTGATCCCACCATTGCTGTCCATGATCCCTGTGGGTCCTCCTCACGCTGGATTTTGTGTGTGTGTGGGTGTGTGTTTGTTATGGAGGGGACGATGCTGATGGAACATCTCCAGCTTGTCTTATCAGTGTGGCAGCTGGAGCGGGAATGTAGGGAGAATTCCTAAGACGGTTTGCAGTTCAAGGGTTTTTTTTTTTCTGGGAGGAAACCAACCAAAAGGATGGGGGAGGGGCCTATGTGTGTGTGTTGGCTGGGAATGTGGTGAGCGGGAACAAGATAAATAAACACGGATCTGACGCAGAGGACACGGGGAGGGCCTTGCGCAACCTGCCACTCCGATGCTGCCACTCAACCTCCGACCCCTCTGCCCACTGTGGTTGTGGTCGCTGCCCAGGGCCAGCTTTTACGTGTACCGTACCGTCACCTCTCTCTGCTGGTCCTTTCTCATTTTTTCAGTGTATTTACTGTTCTCTGATATTATTGTTTTAAATGGTTTGGGGAATGCTCCATAGCAACTTTATACCCTTGTGTGTCATTTTGTTGTTATACTCATTCCTTTCAACTTGGTCGTTTTATCTGGCTCCAAAACTGTATAACCCTCTCTACCTCATCCATTATGAGCCGTACCTACCCCCCCCTTCCCAGCTTGACCGCGTAAATGTTTTCCAGAGTTCCTGCTTGGGGACAGACTTCGGCACAAGAGCACAGATAAAGGGGCCAGTTTGTGCGGTGTGCATGCCTGTGGCCAGGGCTGCGCGACTGTGTGTGAGCAGTGCTGTGTGTGTGTGTGTGTGTGTGTGTGTGTGTGTGTGTGTGTGTGTGTGTGTGTGTGTGTCACAGTGATGGCACAGAGTCTGGTAAATTCCAAATAATTATTGCACGAATTTGAGACTGTGTGTGAGGCTGACAGCGTGTTGGTGACAGTGGAGTACTGAACGCTGGCTTCTGAGGCCGTGTGTCACTGTGCGCGTGCCCACCGTGGCAGTGACGTGTGTGAAAGCACAGCGTGACCGCGCACGAATGTGTCAGCACGTGCTGAAGTGACGAACCTTGTGATGCTGTAAGAGTGACAGCGTGCGTAAGCGGTGGTGTGTGAATGGCAGCGAACGGCCTAGTTGGCTGTAGGCGGCCAGCTGGCAAAACTCAATCTCTGCAGTTCACTCGCTTCCCTGGTATTTTCCGGCTTAACAGAGAGCACGAGAACCTTTTCAGCAAAATACTGGTGCAAAAAACGGCTACATCACTCAATGCCGAAGAGAACTGCTCCCAGTCCAGCAGTTTGCCGCCGCCTGCTCTGCGACAATAAAATGTGTTGACTGCACTGTGTTTCTCAGCAAGGCTTTACCACACAAATTAACAGTTGCATAAAGTTTACCCGCCCTCGTCCAACATTGTCCAGTTATTTGGGTCAGGGTGTGTTTGGCCTTCCAACTGTGAAAGCAAACAAAACCCATTCCCATCAACCTTCGCCTAGCAGCAGGAAAACACTGTACTTGGTTATATCACAGAACAATGGGACTGTGTTATGCTGGTTGGGCTCACAGTCTGATTGTCTGAAAGGCCCGGTTCCACAAGATTGGGTCATTAAAACCTTTTCAAGGAGGACTGCATGATTTAATGGAGTTGCGCTGCTTCGTCTCGTGATGCCCCAGATGGACAGGCGCCGTTCATCTTCGTTCACCTATACAGAGCACTTCCTACTGATGGGACGAGCAAACCGAAGACAAAGCAACAAGCAGGCAAAGCCCTTAATTCCATAAATAACTCAGTAAATGGGGGGATTATATAAGAAGTGCTCCTACTTTGGATGCTGATGAATGTGAAATTTCTCAGAGAAGATTGTCTCCAGATCATCCAGCAGTTTGTGGCTGGAAAGGGGGATGAAAGGTGAGGAGGGTGGGACTCTAAGGCAGCCTGCTTATTGCCTGCATAGAAGCACAATAAGGGATCATGTGTGTGTGTATGTGTGTGTGTGTGTATGCGTGTGTGTGTGTCTGTGTGTGTGTGTGTCTGTCTCCCCGAATGCAAGTGCCTGTGTGTGTTTGTGGGGTTAGGGTGTGCTTGGCCACAGTTCCCCAAAAATAGGATCCTTGCCTCCCTCCTCTAATTAGAGGCTGTTTATAAAACCCAGATTTTAATTTTAGGTCCGGGAGGAGCTCAGGGACGAGGCTGTTATATTTTTCTTGGCCTTTAAGGACTCGCACATGCACACACGCGCACACGTGAGCGCACACGCACGCATGCACATGCACGCTCTCGCCAACTGCCCCTCTCCAGTCTGGTTACCCGCACATGATGCACCAGTGGCCATCATAATAAACACAGATCTTCCAGCTCCAGAGCCCGGCCTATGAGGCTGTCACTCAGCTCAGAGCCCCATAATATCTGAGGCTGTGCGTCACCAAGAAAGGATGGATGGATAGACAGACAAATGGATGGAAGGACGGACGGATGGACAGACAGAGCTTCGCAGTCACAAAGAAAATCACACACAACTACAGCAGCACACGTACAAGTAATGATGGAGCAACAACGTAGGGAGAGACATAGATCACACTGGAAGTAAATGAATAATCATATTTAAATGTGTGTAAGAATAAAAAGGCTAAAAGAAAAAGGTTCAACAAGAGTGAATTAGCATTGTCAGGATACTCAGAAAAATCAGTTTAGGATGGTGGTATGTTTTTCAGTTTCAATGTTGCTATTTGGTTTGTTTTCTGTCTTCTGTGTACTTACAGCTCTGGTCAACATTACTGGCGTTCTAGGTGTATCACATATAAAGGCTCAATGCGTCGACCCCTTTCCGGAGTATCTCGTGCAAAAAAAAAAACTTGTCTGTAAAACAGCTTTGATCTTTATTGGCTCAATTGCTTGATGCAGAGCAGTGCAGGATAAAGCGATAACAGTTGAAAAAAGGAGGTGTGTAGAAACAGAATAAAAACTGAAAAGCTGCCATGACACAGTTGGCCCCTTTTGAACAATTCGGATGTGTTTGGTTAGAAGAACTAGATTCTTACTGCAGTGAAATTAGACTCACCTGTGATAAACTGCCAGATCTCACATTCATTCAGTGACATGAATTAACCAGCGATTAACCAATGAATGAGATTTAATGCTTAAAAAAGATCACTTTCACTCCTTGTTCCTTGGTGAAGACAAGAGAGCTGCTTGAGATGTCCAAAAAACTATGATCACCAAACATAAAAACTCAAACAGGTACAAGAGCATCTCCAGAGACCTCAGCAACCCTGTTCCCACAGTTCACCATGTCATTAAAAAGTTTGCTGATCGTGAAACTGTCATAAACCTCCCAGGATATGGTGGGAAGAGGAAAATTGATCAAAGCCTTCGAAGGTTGGTGGAAACTGTTCATAAAACACGAAATCGAGCATCAAAAGAGCTTTAAGCTGAGCTGGAGTGACCTGGAGTGAGGGTTTCAACCTGTCCCCTACGCTGCACACTAAACTGAGAAGGGCTTGGGTGAAAACCAAGGTGGAGCCCACTGTTGAAAGACAAACGTAAAAAGACGCGACTGATCTTTCCCCAAACCCACCTAGAGAAACCAGCCTGCTTCTGGGAAAGTGTTCTGTGGGCTGATGAAACCAAAACAGAGCTGTTTGGCAACGCAGACCAGCGACTTGTTTATCTGCGATGAAATGAAGCTTAAAAAGAAAATAACACCCTACCTACAGTTAAACATGGTGGAGGTTCCTTCATGTCGTTGAGCTGCTTTGCTGCCGCTGGAACTGGAGGCCTTGAATGTTTTCAGAGAATCATGAAATCAGAGGATCACCAAGGCATTTTAGAGCAAAATGTGGCACCTGGAGTCTGAAAAGTAGGTGTGGGTTGAAGATCATGGGTCCTCCAGCAGGACAATGACCCAAAGAAAATTTAAAACACAAAAAAATAGTTAAAAAGGAAAAGATGGACTGTGTTAAACTGCCCAGCAGTGAGTCCTGAACTCAGTCAGACTGAAGACCTTTGGAAAGAGACGAAATCTGCTGCTGGCAAAACGAATCCTGCAAACATTCAAGAGCTCAACAAACTGCAGTTAAGCAGTGGGTGAAACTACCAGCAGAAAAGGTGCAAGAAGCTAATAGATGTTTGTAGGCGTCGTCATCTCCGAGGGTTGTGCAATGAAGTATTAGGGAAGGTGCCTGTAATACTGTCCAGGTCATATTTTCTCTTGAACAGACAACTTTTCCGTTATAACTTTGGACATCCTCTTAAAATATTCCGACGGTCCAAAGTCTGCAAAAAGATTTTCTACACGATACCAAACAGTCTGTTTTGCTAAAATGACTAAGTGAGCGTTTGCAATCTGGAAAACACCTTTGGTGTGAATGTCAACGAGAATGGCAATCCGGGCTGCCAGGCCGGCCCCCCGCGGAGATACGGGCACAAGGAGCGCCTTCCTGTCCTCGGAAGCCTGACCCTCGACGTGTGCAGCGGGTCGCTGCAAAGGGCTGCCCCCTCCTGCTTGGAAACGGCCCTCCAGCAGAGCAGCGAGAAGCCGTGTGCCCAGGGCCATTGCACTCGAAGGATCCCAAAAAGTAAGCGGAGGTCCTCTGCTGGGAGGGGGGTGGTGCAGATGCAGGCACAAGCACACCCACGCTCCCACTGAGAAAGGGCTCCTATGGCAGACAGCTCCTGGCGCTAATTGGGGGCTCTGGCTTCATTAGCGTCGGGGCTGAGCCACATTACAATAAAGGCCTGTGTAGGGGGACCAGGCACTCCAGACCCACCCGAGATCACTCCCCACCTCCTCCCTCCTTCCTCCCCTCCTGCACTGCGCTAACGAAACACCGGCCTCTTAACAAGCTCCATGTGTCCCGGAAGCAGACCTGCTCCTGACACACGCAGCGTTTGCTAACACGGCACCCTGAGAGCCTCTGAGTGGGCCTCCCACGCAAACCAGTACATGTGGCAGTCTGGGAGGGGGCAGACTGGTTTATTATGCGGCCCTATTTTGTTTATTTTTTTTTGAACACACGGTATTGGTCCATACAATAGACATACGGTTTGGCACTCGGTTTACCTTTGATGGGCGCCCTGCTGCGTTTACGCAGAGAGCAGCACCAGCAGGAAAATACACGTCTTGCTACGGGGACCGTGTGATTTTCAGGCCGGTTTCTTGGGGGGCATCGGTGCCAGAGCCATCTGTTTACATTTATTCGTTTAGCTGATGTTTTTCTCCAAAGTGACTTGCAGTGATTTACCCTTTTATACAGCCGGGTCATTTTTACCGGAGCAAATCAAGTTAGTACCTTCCTTCTTCAAGGTGGAAGGTGAATCTGTGTTTTTCGGGTCTGGAGGTGGTGCTGCGGCACAAGCCAATGTCTTCTGAGGGACAGCAGGGAATACGCAATCCCACCAGGCTTGCTTCTCTGACCCAGCGAGACCTCTCGGCCGCACTGCCACTTTGGGAACCACTTTGTTGCCAGGGGCAACGTGTGACACGGGAACCGGGTAGCACTGGGCGCACGGGCGGCCGGCACAGTTACCTGAACCCTGTGGCACGAACACACGCCGCGAGGACTGCACGAGCTGGGGATGGAGCGGGGCTGGTCGGATCCGCTCCTGTCACCCTGATGGCCGAAGTGGGAGACGCGCAGTCTGCAGCACCACTTGAGCGTTTTAAACACAGAGCTTGTAAAACCCTGCCAACGGCCAAGTTTTGCGACCGAGTTTTGCTTGATGGAACTAGGCTCGCAGATCACATTTGTCGGCCCTGTCCAGCCTTTCTGTCTATTCAAGGTATTGCTGAATGAAAACTTGTGAAAAAATGACCGCAGGCTCTTTTTTTTTAACCAGAAATGCGATGTTCTCGTGGGGGTTTTGGTGATGTGGTACTAGGGGGCTTTGTGATTACATTCCACTGTTTTTTGCCAAGTGAGATTTACAGTCTACCACTTTCTCTGGCAGTTCTTCGGGTTTAACGGGTAGTCTGTGTCTCAGCGTTGGTCTTCAACGTGGACCACAGCGGATGTGGCCCCGCTGACTAACTGCCGGCTTTCAGTCTTAAGAAACATTCACCTGATTCCGGTCAAATTTTACATTGTGTTCTGCTGTTAAATAAGGTGCTTTATCAAAAAATATGATTTTTACCCTCCACGTTACTCTTAAACCGTTTGTTACAGACGGCTGCTGACTGCGAATGCAGGACAGTGAAGATCCGGTCTAGATTGTACAACTGCAAGTTCAAGGTCTCAATTATCAGTACTTGAGCCTGAAAGTTTGAGAAGCACCCTAAGAGTCAGCAGGAAGGCCAGCTGGGCCACAGCGCTCCACCCCACCCTGTAGCTGTGGGAGAACTTCAAGTGGACTTTGTGGAAAGCAGCTGTGCCCTGTTGTGTTTTGCTCGATCCCTTTTTGGTGGTGGTTGTGGGATCGACCTCCAGCTCCTTCTCAGGAGCCCCGTGCTCCAGACTGGGTCTTTGTCCACTCGTCACCTTGCGTGTGGTCTCTCGGCAATGTGGCTTTCTTCAAGCCAAATGATGTTTACGCAATGGTTTGTTGGATTGTTTTGACTTTCCTTATTCCATTTAACCTACACCCCTTAAATTTGTTTGCTTTTGGGATAGTGGCGACACAACGGGGGCAGCCTGTAATCCCAGCTCATTTCCTCAAGCCCTTTAATTTTATTGAGTCTCCGCGCAGATTTTGAGACGCGTCCAGGATCTTTGATCCGCTTGCACACGGATGCCCCGAGGAACCCCCGCGCTGCGACGAGGCGAATGAGACACGCTCACAATTAGCCGTGTCGTTATTGCCACTTGCGCGTCCCTTTTGTTATTCTTTTTTGTGGAAACAATACGCTGGGGTGGGCTGAAGAATGCAAATGAGAGCGGTGCGAGTGGACGGCTTTAGCTGGCTTCTTATTAAATTTAAAGCCACCGCTTAAGGCAGAGGTGCATCTTTTTTCAGGGGGAGCCCTGCAGCCACGGTGACTCCACTAGGGCAGCCGGGGACCCCGACCGGGAGGTACGGACTCCTTTTGGGGAAAGCAAAGGCGCAGCAGCGGCTGCTGTGAAATGTCGCCAGGCGCTGGATGTGGACCCCCATGGCTTCATCAGTGGCAGGATTGCTGTGTTTCACTGGGAACTTGATAATGGTGGAGCAAAGCTGGGGAAGACCAGACGCTGAGAGAACAAGCGGGAGGGAGAGAGAGAGCAGTACAGACAGATGGACTGGGCAACTCATTCAAAGCAGTATTTCTGCACCACCCTCTGCTTATTAGAAACACATTTCTGACACCAAAAACAGGATATTCTGCCCTGTTTGAGGAGGACTTTATAGGAGACTGGTGGTAGGGAGAAGGAGAGGACGAGGGAGGTGTTGTTATAGTCCTATTTTTCTGCAGGCAGCTGCTGTTTAAAAGCTCTGTAAGATGGCAGCTCAGCTGTCTGTGTTGTAACCGTATAGCATGTCTTCAGAATCCCAGCACAGCTGCAGTTTCACCCACACAAACCCCAAGGTCTAGCCTGTGCTAGAAAAGCATTCTCCCTCCCTCTCTCTCTCTGTCTCAGTCTTTCTCGCTGCCTCTCCCTTCACCCTACCTCACTCTCTCTCAATGCCAGCACCTAGCGAAAGCCACCAGGAAGGCCACGAGCATCAGCAAGGGAAGGTTCGGCGAAACTTGGCGGGGTTCAGCAGGATTGCCAACGTCTCGATCCTCCCAGAGTGACCCTTTGGGGCTACAAGCCTACTGTGCTTTGCAAGTGGGGACGGGAGGGGAAAAAAGTGAATATAAATCAAGGCATACATTTCTGGAGGGCGGACGTGCCCCCATGTCTTCATCAAAGACGTTGTGGGCTGGGGAAGCAAATTGAGCAAACCAACAAAGTGAGTGGCAGAGCCCAGGGAGGCTGGCTGCGGTTTCCTACTGCACTGACAGGGCCCTTTGTTTGCCAATGAGCATCTTGCAGAATTAGTGTCCCCATTGTGTGCCGAGGGGGCTGGCTGGAGGTGCACTATCATTGTATGAGAGACAGCAACCTTTCAGCACCGGTGGTCACTATAGAAACCCAGGGCGGTCTCGGGCGCTCGGGCACTTTGGTGGAGCAGGGAAGGTGGGCAGCCCTGCACACTTACACAAACAATCCCGGCTCGATTCCGTCCCCGCAAACGCATGGCATTCATTCCTGAGAGAGCGGGAGAGGGGGGGACGAGACCGAGCGGCCAGTGGCAGGAGTGCTTTATTATAGTCAGAGTGAAGAGTGTGTCTAAAGCGTATAAGCTTGTGAGTGCATGTGCACGTGCAGAGCAGGGGTGGGGGGTGGGGTGGGCAGGAAAACAGCCGTCTTTCTTACGTTGCTATATGTTTAAATGTTGAGCATTTCATTTCTGCTGCAGAATTGTGTCCGCAGCCACGCAGGTTGTGGACTGTAAGCATAATCATACCATACTCAATAATATAGGGATGTGGGTATTATTATTATTATTATTATTATTATTATCATCATCATCAATAAAATTGGCACAGTGGTGCTGCCTCACAGCACCTAAGGTGTTCTCCGTGTTTCCCCTGTGTTTGCGTGGGGTTCCTTCCATGGGCCAAAGACATGTGTCCAGTTAATTGGTATCTTTAAACTGCCCATAGTGTGTGTGTGTGTGTGTGTGTGTGTGTGCGTGCGTGTGTGTGTGTGTGTGGATTCCTGGTGATGGACTGGCTTCCCTCCAGGGTGTCTACTTCCTAGCCTTGGATCAGCTGATTCCGGAATAGGCTCCAGCCTGCCGTGACCCCGACCAGGACAGGTGTTATGAGTGATGTAAGAAGGAACAGTAGCAGCTTAGTTGGTGTTGGATACCGTATTAGTGCCGTTATTTATTTTCAAAGATTTAGTACAGCAATAACAAACCTCTGTGTAGTTGTTTTGTATTCAAAGCATAGAGGCTGAGGGAGGCAAAGTGCAATGGGTGAGTCCTCCCTCTCCAGATGCCATGGTTTGCAGCAGTCAGAGCTCCATCAAAGCCTGGCTGTCAGCTGTGCCGGGGCCTCTGGTCTTGAGATGTGAGGAGCAGACGGAGGACGTGGGAGGGGTTGTGACGGTGAATGCCAGGCCTGCTCCACACATCTGGGAAAGCGCGTCTCTAGTGACTGGTGGCCCGGCAGGTCCCTGGGGGACGAAGCCAGGCTTGCCTTGTGAAAACCACAGCAAAAGACAAACTAGAAAACGGAACGGACGATACCTCCACATCACAGATCGTTTGTCTGTATCGGGCGGCTAAAGTCAGCAAACTTGCCCGTTTTTCCCGTTTGCCGCAGCGCCGCTCGTCGTACGCCCTGGTGTCGTATGATGCTGTGAAAGGTGCCACTCGGATCTCTGGTTCACAGTGCAGCGCTGAAGCAGCGCGGTAAATTGCAGCCAGAAGCTTCCCCTCGTAAGACAAGATGAGGAGCGGCGAACACGCTTTCATATCATCTACTACTGCATCTTGAGTCCACCTAATTTAGTCTGTCCGTTGTCGGGCGGGTAGAGCTCACCCAGGTCACCTCAACAAAGCTCATCTATCATCTCATCTGCGGCTGTGTTTCTGATGTTCTGCACCACACACACACACACACACACACACACACACACTCTCTCTCTCTCTCTCTCTCTGCATCTCTGTCCCGCTCTCTCCTCTTCTCCCTTCTGTGCAATTATGAATTTTCTCTATGAGCCTTTATTGATTTAGCCGTGTCCTGCTGCCCTGCGCTTCCAGCAGACATCCTTGGCAGCTGCTCTCTGCTTTCGGTTCAACCTAGTCGGTTCAAGGCTTTCCGACATCCGCCTCCATCTCTCTTCCGCCCGGTCAGTTCCTATCTGACTTCTGCCGATTCCTGGACACAATGCCATCCTTCAGATGGCTGTCCAGGAAGTGTTCTCTCCGTGACCTGTGACCCCGGCTAGCTGGGTCCTGAACAAACAGCTAATTGGCTGGGTTTCCTGTTTGGCCTGATGGGACCTTCAACTATTTCGGTCTGTTTACAGCGCTTCTTCTCGGAGCAGCGCCCTCCGCTTTGTTTTGTGCCGCTCCCACTAAAGAACAATGCACACCCTTCCACAGTGTTCCTCCACACACGCCGCTGAGGTGTCCAACAGTATCCGTGATCTGCTTTTTATAGAGGAACACAGAGACAGTGACTATTTATGGCCATCCTCACACGGAAAGGGTGAAAAGGGCTCAGCGGTTGTTGTTTGGGAAATACTGTGTGTTATGAAGTGCTGCGAAGGTAAAGTAATAAAATTGTCTCCGTGGCGTGCAGAGGCCAGGCCCGCCAGGGGCCGGCCGAGGCTCTTGGGAGTTTTTAGGCCGGGGATCCGAGCCACGCCGTGCACTCGCTCAGCATCCAGTGTTCATACACGTGAGCACACACGCACACCCGTGACACTCGACACGAGCAGATGGTGTTATCGGGCTGTTTTCTGTTTTACTTTGCATTTAAACAAATCAGTGTTGCTAGAAAGGTCTTATCTGTACGTGAGCTGCCTGTGTTGAATTAACTGGCTTGTCATGTTGCCAGACCTGACCTTTTCCTTCTGTGTTGAATTATGCAGACAGTGCTGGATCTTCTCTGGCCTTCATATGTAGCCTCGACACTCTTGTACTGCAGGTAATGTTAGCCCTCTATAGCATGGAACCATAGAGCTGCAGATTCCAGGTTCAAATACAGCCCCACCCATTCCAGACCAGGAGAGCCATGTTAGGTTCATACTAAAAAGTGAAGCTGGTTAGGTTTATGCATGGCTTTAGTAGCAGAGTGATGCGATGGGTGGTGCTGGTGCCTCAACAGTGCAGTTGGATGGAGGTTTGATCCCCACTTGCCTTTGTGGAGTTTCTGCAGGGAGTTTATAGTGTGTAAGTCACCTTGGACAAAGGTGTCAGTGAACCACCGCTTGGCGTTGTTACACGTAGCTTTGCAGAAAATGAGTAAATGTTTCTCTGATTTACACAGATGGACATTTTACTGGAAGGAGAAGTTAAGGTTCCCTTGAAGACCTGAGTCCATTCTAAGAGGTGAACCAGAGACTTTTAGGTAGCAAGTCCAGGCCCTTCACCACCATCCTTGCCGCCGCAAGATGAAGGCGCCAGGGGTCCGAATGCGGCGACTCGTTCGGCCCGTCTCGAAATGCAGACCGAGGAGTCTAATGTTCGTGCAAGTCTGAGGGTCAAGTGAAACCTGTAGGTGCAACGAAGGTGAAGAACCGAATGCTGGGTTAAGGTGCCTGATGCTGCTGCTCATCAGACGCCGTGAAAAGGAGTTTGAACTTGACTAGAGGAAGTAAAAGTTGTAAAACAAGGTTTCCTGCAGCATTGTGGCAGCGAGCGATTATTTATTGTTAAAGACAGTTATAAAGATACGATAATGGGACACTTCACGAGACGGGGTGAAACTTCTACTGGTGTTTCACATATGAAAGGAAACTCCCATCACTACTTTGTCACTTCACACTCTCCAAAATCTTGTTAATCCTTAAAGAGGAGCTAACGGTTTCTTGCAGTGGATGTGGCAGGAAGAAGGGACTTGAACTTTGCTGTTGCCATAAATCTCAGAGGCTTTTCAGACCGAGCCCCCCGTGTTAAACGTGGGCCTCGCTGTGTTCCTCCGTGTCAATTAAAAGTGCACTTCCGCTCAAATACAGCCAGTTAGAGGGCCCTAGGTAGGGCAGCCCGGCGACAAGAGGGCAAAGAGGCAGGGGGTGGTGTTAATAACAGGGGCCTGTCGTTTGAGAACAGCCCCCCGCCACATGCCAACACCCGTCAGGATCAGAAGAGCCTCGTGTTGAACAACTGCAGAAGTGGTGTCCAACGAGGCACGGAATATGCCACCATTCATCCCAAACCGTGACAATAGAGGCCTACAGAGGGTGGTGCCTTGGCCATGGAGGCTCTGAACAGGAGACGAACAGAGAGGCGGGTGCCAGTCGGTGTCCCTCTGCTCAGGCTGTTGAGCATTTCACCCCAGGCCTCTGGGTCGGACGATTCAGAAGCAGCCGGAAGCAGAACTGTCCTCCTCGCATCTAACCCCTTGTTGTTTCATGTGAAAATGTTTCCTGTTGCGCTTATCAAGATTTTCTGGTTTGACTGTGGCTGCCTCACCCACTCCGCCACCCTAGTGGCTTCCCCGCTTAACTCCCTGGGAATAATTGGGAGCAGACGTCTCCAGCTGAAGCAGACGCGTCCTGTGCGACCGAGGCACTGAACTCTCCGCTGGCCATTGTTTTCCGTCTAAGGTTTCCTACTCTGAACAACTGCACGCTTGTGAGAGGTTAACTGGGGTCATAAGTGGCCGCATTTAGCGCCAAGTGGTGATGATGGAGTTAGCTGTTGGTTGCCTGTGTCTCTCGTACTCTCTTCACTTCTTCCCTTCTTAGTTCTGCTTGACACAGAAGAAGTCCCGTTTCACTTTGGTTCGACTAACTGGTATCATCTGGGTGTTGGGTGAGAGGGTCCACCTTGGTGGAAAGTGTTTGACACGGCAGTATCTGCTTGACCGTGTTTAACGCGTGGACGTGACGATGCTCGATTATGTGTATGCGTGAAATCAGGAGGGTCTGAAGACCAAAACTGGTGCTAACATATGTTTCTGATCCGTTTTGTCTCCCCTGCAGGATTCTGAGCAACAATCGTATCCGAGTGCTGAGGAATGGGTCCTTCTTTGGACTGGCAGCCCTGGAGAAGCTGTAAGTAACTTTTATCGCTATCGTGACACCCCTGATTTGAGTGGCAGGTCAAACCGGGCAACTGAGGATTGAGGGACACACACAGACACACACAGACACACACACACACAGACACACACACACACACACACACACGCCGCGCACTTTACAGATGCACTTTACCTCAGCCTGTCCAACAGGCAGGGAGAAACCGCCTGTCTCTCACATCTGCTGGGAGGGCCATCCGCCAGGTGGGAGGATGCGGCATTAAATGTGGTGGATCACAGATCAACATGCAGAAGATCATGTAATTATTCTATCATCCATCAGTGAGAGATGAGCGCTGTGCTGCGAAGTAAGATAAGGCGATCCGTGGCGGGAGTCTTCCGCTGGCTGCCCCTGTGACGTGCAGGCGTGAGAAAGGTCCATCGCCGGAGAGGCCTTATTGCTGCCACTCTGGCTGCTGTCTGGATCTGTGCAGGCTGCAGTTAGAACTGTGTCCGAGACCAGGATTTTCCACCTCAAGGCAAGCGGGCGGAGGCGGGGTGTTGAGATGAAGGATGGAGACCTCGACCTTCTTCCCTCAGATGCGTCAAACAAAAGTGTAAGCGTGTGCGGCGCAGTCACGTTTTCATCCGACTATTTCTTTAGCCAATAATTGTAAATAAACAACTGGGTGCTATGTTTTTCCTAAAATCAGTACCTTTTTAGAATATACAACAGGAGGACTTTTCTGATAATTAGAACTGCACCTCAGCAGATCTGCTACCTTCTGCTCACGCCCACCTTCGTCGGCGAGATTTTGGCCGTGCCGCATTTAAACGGCGAAATAGATGTTTGCGTCGCCTGCCTTCACCAGTGCGCTGCGTCCGACATCTGCGGCCTGCAGCCCAGTTCAGCATGTCCACTGTGTTTTAATGGCACGTCTAAAAATATTTGTGTACATGTTTCTGGTCTGTTTACTTTGCTTGATTATTATGCTTTGCAGATTTATGATTTTTTAAACAAAGCCTAGTTTGCCATGTTAAAAAATTTCAACGCATGTATGTTTACTGGTTTTCAGGCCAGACCATGTCCCTCTGCACTGTCTCAACAACATCCAACAATTATAACCCTGACATTGCTATTTCTGACTGTGTTGCTTAGGGATGAACCTCTGTGGAGGAATAATGGGCAGAGGGCTATTGCGCTCACTTTCTCGGTCATTTGTGAAGTGGTCCGGTCACGTGCGTCGTCGACGGGCTCTTGCCTCTGTCCGCCGGGCTGCAGCGTAGGGGTGTCGTGCGAAACGCGATATGCTTGTTTTGTCGAGCACTGACAAGAACCCGCACGCCCCCCGCTCCCTCGGCCTACCTTCTGAGGGAGAGTCCAGGGGTCACGCAGCGGGTGACTGTAGCTACCCCTGAACCCAGGCTATTGTATCTGGAATACTAGTAAATCCAGAGTGGGTGGGGGGTGCAAAGAGCAGCAGGCTCGGAGGGGCTCGGATCCCATAGCAGTGGCTCGCGGGCCTGTTTGTCAGCTGGCTGCACTGGGGGCTCAGTCTTATTAACTGACTCTCAATAAATCACCCAAGGCCTGCTGACACCCAGACCCACAGAGCGGCGTTCAGAAACTCCCTAGTTACCAGGCTAGGTTTGTTTATTCATGTCTCTGTAGACCAGCCCCGAGTCCTCACACTGACGGAGAATGTTTCCTGCTAAGGCAGCGTTTTTCCAATATTGTATGTTTGTGTACAGCGTGCACGTTTGTGCACACGTCAGGGCGCTCACGCGCGTTTTTGCGTGGCGTATCCGTGTGCGCGCGGTTGCGCATCAGCTCCCGCATCTGTGCGTGCGGCACGACCGCATCCGTTACTGTATCCGTGGGCGACATTTAGTTCCGAGGCTTTGCGACTCTCCTTCTGGCCTCCCGCCGCTGTGTGCGAAGGATTCCAGATTAATTATGCTTTCCCAGAAGGCTGCCGCTGAGTGTTGATATAAACCAGCCCGCTACGGTCATAAAGAGACGGACGCGCCACAGAAAAATGCAGCTGTGAGCTCCGACAGCGACGCTTGTGGGGCCCCTGACGCGGACGGAGTCAACGAGGGCGCTCCAGTGCTCTGCCGCGTTCGACAATGTTCCTCTCCCCTTCGATTTCCCTCCTTTCGGGCACTTTGTTTTGTTTTGTCTCTCGCTCAGTCGCCACTCTGCTCTGCGCTCATTGTTTCCGTGCTCTTGTCTGCGTGTGCTTGTCGTTTGGAACGGTGGCGAGCACTTACTCATACGTGCGGTCGCCCCTGTAATCATAAGTAAATGAACATTACTTCAATTACAGCCCTGTGTTGACGGAGGGGGACGGTCAGGCGGTTTCGGGCTTTTGCGTTCTCCGGTTATTTCTGCTTCAACCGTGCGTGTGCATACGCGTGTCCTATTATGGGCATCCCAAACTCCTCTGGCTGGATCTCAAACAGATCCACAACCCCCCCCCCAGCTTCTCCTTCATCCAACCCCACCATGCTTGAAACAGTCGCAGTCACCAAAGCGAAGCTGACTGATCCCTTGGCAATGCCGCAGCGGGTCTGTGAAAGCGGTCGCACAACTGCAAGCGGTCTGGTGAGCCAAGTCAGGGTTTGGTCATGGGTAGCGTTCGTTTTTAAAGCGCTCCCTTTCATCAGGTTTGATGGGAGGAGTGTGCTGCAGTTTATCTGCAGCGGTTAGCACACGGACCACCCCTGGCTGCGGCTTTGGGTCTGGACTGTGGCTGTGTGTCCCAGGGAGAATGCGGTGCTACTGCTGTCCTTTGTCCCTATCCGTTCTGGACACATAAGTCACCTTCGAGTCGCAGAGGGCATTGTCTGACCTTTGCGGGGACGGTTGGCCCCTGAGCCTTCGTCCTGGCGAAGACCGGCCGGCCCGCCCCTTTGGAAACGTGTCGGCTCACCGCGGCCGACGGTGCCCGATGCCGGGTCCCCCGAGGGGGCCATGACGCTAATGAGCAGCGACCCTAATGAGCTGTGGACAGATCCCAGCAGCCTGTCCTATGCTGATGCGAGGCAAGGTAATGAGAATAATGAGCAAGAAGGGGGTTCTGGCCCCAACCCAGACAGACCCCGCAGCTCTCCAGGGACCAGGGGCAGCTCATTACCATCTTGGCATCGATGGGTAGAAGGGATACCTGGAGAGGATGGGAGCTGGCTGGACGAGGGCAGGTGGCTTTGGTGGACCATGGTGTGATACGGTACAAAAGGACAGTGCTGCCGCTATCTGATAACCTTGCCTTGCCTCGCCTTGAGCCCCTGGACCTGGGTGGAGACTGGAAAAAAAAACCAAATCCCATCGAGTTGTTTAGGAGGTCAGGTCTTCGTTAGCATTTCGAAGAAGGTGGTGAGTTTTGTTTGTGCGTCTTTGTGCTCCATCGCGGTGTCTGGGGCAGACGCGGGTGTGGGTCTTCGTCATTTGCTCGTGGCCCGTACTCTGCCTCGCTCTGTTTGGCCTAAGCGAGAGGGCCTGGGTTGTTCAAATGGGACCTGACTGGTGAGGCTCCCAAAGAGGGAAAATTGACTAGGTGCACTAGCACTTTCCTTAATCGAAAACACAAGCTGGGTTTTTCCTAGCATTTTTTCCGCCGGCCGCCGGGAGGGGTTAGGCTGGCTACCTTAGCGAGAAGGAGCAGTTCTCTAGTTTGCTGCTGTGATTTGTGGTAATCCAGGAGCTCAGTAGTTCAGGCTTCCCACAACCGCCAAAGGCCCATAATGCGGGGGGGATGATGGGGAGGGGTACAGCGGTTTAATTCTGCCGACTGTCCAGAAGAAAAAATGTCCTCCTGGAACAGCTGAGTGGACAAGACCAAGAACTCCCATTATTCTGCAACCAAACCGAGGGACATTTGTTTATCTGCAGCTGGTCAGTAGGGTTCCAGTTGGTATGTTCATCCCTGGCAGCTGGACCCAAGTGATCTGTACATGATTACTGAAAGCCTCGGGGGTGTCAGGGAGGAAGGGGTTAAGTGGGCAAGTGTGTAGAAACAAAAAAGGGGGCAGGGTGTAGGATGTGTGTGTGTGGGGGGGGGGGGTATGTGGACGGGGGTTGATAGACTCCAGATGTGTCTGTGAGATAAACTAAAGGAAAGGGGAGTGTTTGGATTGTGAGCTTAACTTAGTCATGGCATGAGGTTAGCAAAATGACAAGCCTGCTCACCCACCCGCTTGCGCACTGGAAACAGAGGAATAGCCTCCTTCCTCCCCTCAGGTTTGCAGTCAGCTTCTCAATGGCACTCGTTCACAGTTGCTTTCAGATTTCCTTTCTGTGCGTCTACATGTCTCAACGCACCTCGGTGGCCCCTAACCTGTGTCCCTCTCCATGGCTCTGTAGCACCCCACGACCTTGGCTTCCTTCTCCTTCTTCAGCCTGCATCCCTGCCCCCGTCCCCATCTTGGCCAATTTAGCAAACCTAGTTCTGTGAGTCAGCAAAAAAGATAGGCCGTTGACGGACGGTCGACCATGACTCATAATGTTCATTGTTTCTTCGTACAACTTTCACTGCCAGACTGTAGTAAAATCAGTTTCCACACTCCACCGAGACCCTTAAGCAGCGGAGTGACAACCTCTCATTACTGTTGTTCGGTTGCCATTTTCACATATGGAGTTTGCCCCCCTGTTGGAAGCTCAGCCAGTTTCAGTTCCACCGCAAACACTAGTGTTATTCAGGCGAAGCTGCAGAGAGCAGGAGTTTCTGTAAAATTCTGTGTCGTCGCTAACAACTCAGCGGCACTCAACGGCAGCTCAGGTTAACTTCCACTCTTCATACTGATGTGCATGTGGTCATATAATTCGGTTCCTTGCTGGTTATAAAAACTGTGGGGAAAAATGGCCATAGGCTGCGCTTTGGTGACCCAGAAAACACTGGATCTATTGGGCTGAACAACAGTAAATACAGTTTATACCCTAGTTTGTAAGCACCTTTCACTCTGGGACACTGGTTCATCAGCGACGGTGAACGTGTTAGGAAGCAGGTCCCTGCGGTGTTCGGCCCGTAAGAATTCACCCGGACTATCACCTGCACGCCTAGGTGAGGCTAGCACAGGTCCTACGTATTACTTTTTTCCCCGTTTTTCTTCCCACAACCACGTTCGGCGCTCTGCCGTCCGCCATTTTGAAAAGGGGAGCAGCTCGTGAGCCGATCTGCCACCCCGCCGTTTCCCTCGGAACAGTCGCAGCGACACCCTCACACCAAATAGTGGAAACATACCATTAGCATTAACCTAGGAAATGTGTAAGAATCTGAGTAAAGATACTTTGATTTTTCCCTTTTCCTGCGCACCCGTGTTTAACGCTATGGTGCAGACTTCCGCCGGCCATGGGCACCCTTCAACACAGAGATCCTTTCCCACCGTTTCTTTATTGCTCTTTTGAAGTAACCACGCGTGGGATTTTTATTCTCTGTTGGCGCTTCAGCAGAGCTGCTGGGTATCTATAAAAACACACAACGTCGGAAGGATAGGGTTCCGAGTTTTGGAACGAGATCCCGAATGATATTCAGTTGTTTTTCTAAGCCATCGGCGGACAGCCACTGACGGCGACCTTCTGCAGAGCAGAATCCGCTATGTTAAAATCTTCTGATGACACTTCCATCATTGCGAGACCGCTTTATCTGTCAGGGGGTTGCCGATCTCACGAGACAGCGAACCGTAGGTGGGGTTGGGAAGGACGGCGCTGCCACGGTAACTGGATTCCATGTGCGCATCAACAGCCCAGATTAGCTAATCTAAGGGGACGTAGAAAAAATAAAGAAAATAATCTGTGGTTGGGGGCAGGAAAGCAGGAAATGAGTGGAAAAACAAGCGCCGCGCAGATCCCGGTTTCCTGTTTTGCGAGGAAGGCAGGAGAACGGTCGCCGGCTGTAGCACAGAGCCCCATTGTGGGTAAGTGTGTGCGAGTGTAAGAAGTTGGAGAATGGTCAGGGAGGGCGGTTTTGCATAGAGCTGATTTTGTTCATAACCAACCCCCCCCCCCCGAACCCCCACCCTGCACCCATTTCCCAGGAAAAACAGGTGGGGGTGGTGGGGGGGAGGAAACCTTAAAAATAAACGAAACAGGGCCTCAACTTTGAGTTGCTAACAAGACAGGAAATGACACGCGGCACAGAAATGATCTCTGCTGGTGTGGAGGTGCCAGCGAACCATTCATGCCTTCCCCTTATGTGCCCACAGCCAGACACACATAAATGTTTCATATAGAACCAGGCCAGAAGGTGGGGGGGTGAGGTACAGGACTGGGAACGCAGGGAGGGGGAGAGTAAAAGGAGGAATGGAATGCCCCTTTTCCCTGTTTTAATAGCCCTTTTTAATGGAGTGAAACAGGAAATTCTTGATTCCAGTCTGGCGATAATGAGGGCCTGTGCTCCGGCTTCAGTCATTCTTTCAGCGCTCCCCAGGGCCGTGGCTTCAACAATGTCCCCATCCCACCCGTCTCCTGCTGCCGTCCACCCCACAATAGGCCACTCCACGCTGGGGCCCTTTACAGCAGCCATCTTCATTATGGCCCTCCCTCTCTCCCACGTCTTTCGTTCCCGGGCCGCTCCCATTTTGCACCTAGTTCACCACTGCACACAGCACTGACTTTTTAGATCAGCGACATTCACTGTAGGGGGGGTGATGGACAGGTGTAGACCGTGGTCTCGGTGGTTGCTTGGGACAGGCTGCACAAAGTCCTTTGGGGTGAAACAATGAGCGGGATCACCGGTTTTGTGGTGAAATGCTGGAACCTGGGGGCAATGAGGTCAAGTCCCCTTGGTGGGAAGCATCTTTTCCTCGGCAGGTTCTGCGCTATTTTCTAAATTAATTTCAGCAAGTGAAAATATGCAGTGTGTTCTGCCCCACCTTGTTTTTTGCCACTGAACTGATTTTATGAGGAGATTCGGCCCTGTGCAATTTTTCGGAGGACCGCAGCTCCCATGTTATAGCAGAACTGGCTGTACTGAAAATAAATATTTAAAAAAATGTAAATACTAGATTTTGGATTCTTTCACACGACTATATACGAGAACAAAATACCTGCTCAGATGATAAATAGCGATAAAGTTGCAGTGCCTGACCTGCTATTCCTTTACGCTGACACTAGCAGGACAGTGAACAACTGACGACCTGAATTATTATCAGGAATTTGCAAATGTTTTGTGGCAAATAAACGGATGTTTCTCTTACAGGTGTGAGAATTGTGGCCTGTGTGTGTTGCTGATGCTCAAACGGCCACAGCCGCCTTGTCCCATGGCTGGGTGCAGATGTCATTGGCCATCACCCCCTTCTGTGACGGTGGTCTTCTCACTCCCAGTGTGTGACCCTGCCTGGTACCCACCTTCTAGCCACCACGGAAACCTTCCCCACATAACAGTTCACCACGGCGCTAATCGTAAAGTCAGCGTTTTGCTGACGTTGGCTGCCTGGGATTCCGTCTAGCCTTCATACAGTCGTTGGGAGGGTTATGACTTCCTCTGGCTGGGCCACATTGCCTGGCATATGAGTGCCCATGTGGCGGGAGGATGACGGGGAGGAAGACTTGGGCAGGGTTCCACCTGTCATCACACAGCTAATGGGCCCCAGGGCACCAATGAAGGAAACCCCAGCATTGTTCTCTGTCTGACCAGCAGCGAGGCCACGGCTACTGAGCGTCCTGTGCAGACATAGCAGATGCAGAAGCCAATGCAGGCTTGTAAATACAGGTCAAATGGGCACAGGCTAAGAGGAGGAGACATGCAGTCATCTCATACTCAGACCTAAGTGCTGCTTGGCTACTGAAGTCAAGCAACAAACGCTACATTTTCCTCAGAAACCCTCATCTGCAGGACAGCCACCTGAAACCTGACCATCTTCTGCAGGACAGCCACACCTCCTTCACCAGGCTGCTCTGATTTAATGCCATTATACTATGATTATAGGTGCAGCGCAAAGAGGAGCAGAAAACAAGCCCCTCAAGAAAACAGGCATGAACTCTGGAAACTGTACTCTGATGTTTAAGTTATTTTTGGACACGTGTTCCTTCAGAATGGTATAAAAATAGGAGTCAGAAAAGTGAATTCTGGCTCTGATTGTCAGCAGGAGTTTAAAGTCGGGGGTTTTTCGCTCTGCTTGGCACGGAGCACTGCGGTCTGCTGTGCTCTCAAGAAGCTCAGCAGAACTTACGGAGGCGACAAGTTCCACTGCAGCTTTCCCGCCCGTTGCTTCCAAGCCGAGTATTGCTGGCTACGCATTCAGGGGATGTAGGACAGCACAGACACGGAAGGCCTCCCACGTGAACTGTGCTCCAGTTCTGAACGATGTGGCCCAGCATCACTGCAATCTGCAAGCCTCCTTTAGAAAGTTAATGGGATCGAACTGCAGGAAATGAGAGCCAAAAATTTCCACACTCCTGGTTGCGTCCCGGCTGCTCGCAGTTGTCCGATGACCTCTCCCAGCCTTCTTATTCCCACCCGAGCAATAAAGTCTTTCCTGACCTGTCAGGGGTTAATTCTAGGGCTGGAGGTAGTGAGGGTTTTGATTTCAGGGATTTTGGTGAGGAGTTTAGCACATGGGTGTGTGGAAGCTAAAGGAAAAGGGTGAAGAGGGGAATAGTTTGGGGGGGGGTGGCTCAGCATTACTGAGTAGGACCTTCAAAGACAGTTTGAGAAATGAATATTTATGGCTTGACATGTGTTGTCGTAACATAATCGTGGGAAGGGTCATGGTGACACAGTGAAAGCTGCTTTCCTTCAGTGCTTTTTTACTCCGAGGGTATTTCCTCCTGCCTTGTGTTTGCATGCTGGCTCGACCCCACCAAGCGGCCTTGAGCGTCATCTTCCTTTGTCAGTCATGTTGGGAAGCATGTCTGGGTTTTTCCACAATACGGACACGTGACTTTGTCCCCCCACATCCATAACCCTGCTCCACAGATGGCTCGGAAGTGTGTCGCTTCGCTTCCTGACCGCTGGAGCAACGTGCGGCCGGGCACGACCCCAAGCCGGCAGCACTTTGGACCCCGCTAGAAGAACAAAGAATAGATTTCATTTGATTATCGGCTGCCAGATGAACTGAATTTTACGCTGTTGGCGTCGGCGTGTCTGTAACAGCTGGTATCGTGAAAACCTCAACGTTTGTCTGTCTGTGTTTCTGTTCGCAGAGACCTGAGAAACAATTTGATCAGCACTATCGATCCTGGGGCCTTTCGCGGTCTGACAAGCCTCCGAAAACTGTGAGTGACCTTCACTCGGTACTCAGATGTGTGCGTGTGACATTTTCCCCACCGCGGCATTTCGGGTTTTCCACAGCAGGCACCCAACACACATGCAACACACGCAGACGAAACAGGGGTGACACGATTGACAGTGGAGCGTCAACAACACAGAAATAGAAACAGGAACTGAATGAAGTGGAAAACTGTACTTTGGCACCAACAGGTCATTCACAAGGTTATTGTGAATCACAGCATTGTTCATGGGGGGGGGGGAGGTAACAGTGGTCATTGTTACACAAGAACACTTACAGCATTTCCTTACCGTGGTGACTTACCCTTCGCAGAGAAAACTGAGATGAGCCCACATTGCTCAATGTTTGTTGAAAGGTCATGATACCCGGAGGCTTTCGGACCAGAGGATGCCGGAGTTTGAAAACAACACGCAAATACATCACAGCTTGACCAGGCAACAGGCCTTTGATTTAAGCACTTGTGTTTTGTGACTCTTCCCAGGGACCTTTCTGACAACCGCATTGGCTGTCTGACCTCGGGGGTATTCCACGGCCTCACCAACCTCACCAAACTGTAAGCCCTTACGACGGTCCGTCACACATAAGCATTCTTACTCTTTTTGAAGTTGCCCATGATGAACGTGTTCTGGCCAACAGAAACCTTTCCGGCAACATCTTCTCCACTCTGGAACGAGGGCTTTTCCAAGAGCTGCCGTCCCTGAAGCTGGTGTGAGTGTCAGAAATTGCACTCTTTCGTAGAGGGTTCTTTGACAGCACGCTAAGCAACTAGGAGACACCATCACAGTTTCCCTGTCTTCCAGACTCGCACATACGCGGTCCAAAATATCTCGCACTGGATCCCGGTGTTTATTTTAACTGTTCAAAAGGCACAACCCATTGAAACATGGTGAAAGTGTCCGTCCTGTCAGAGAACTCTTCGGTGACGAGTGGTTTTCTGAACTCTTTTGCTGCAGGAACTTCAACTCAGAGTTCCTATCGTGTGACTGCGGTCTTCGCTGGGTTCCTGGCTACTTCCACTCCAGTTCTGCTCGCCTGGGCAGCGAGACGTTCTGCGCGTATCCCAAAAAGCTTCACGGGAAGCCCCTGCGTGGTCTGAAAGAGAGTCAGCTCAACTGCGGTGAGTGGTGCTCAGGAGGGCTGCAGCGGAGATGGGCTTTGGTAGAGCTTGTGGATGATGCTACGGGAGATGTGGCTTAATTTAACCTTCTCTCCTTAAGGTGAATTCATTTAGTTTTACTGCAAACCCTTAAAAAGCCTCCTCTCATGGTCACCAGCCAGAGTCGTGACTTTTGGGTACCTTGGTTGACAAACTAGTTCCTTCAGCGCCAGAGAAAGTGAACTATAAGGAATAAAAACAGTCCCATTGTGTTTAATAAGTTTACAACCGTTTTTCCACGTTGTCAGAGCTGAACTTTATAAAAGTTCACCGGGTCTTAATAAGTTTTGAGTTATTTTGGTGAGTTGTCACTATTTTATTAATTTAACAGTCTGGACTATGATCGCTGATCATTATGTTTGGTCTCAACATGTTAACAGTAAGTTAAAAGTTTGAAAAGAGTGAACATTCGTATTGATTAAAATAGTAATAAAAAGTATTATGGTCTGAAGTGTTTATTTCAAACTGGTACTGAGAGTTGTAAATGGAGAGCTAAGTTCTCTGAAGTTCAGAAATATATTTAATATTAGTTAATATGTTGAATAATGTACTAACTGCATGTGCCTTGATGGTCAGTGATGCCGGTACATATATATTATGTTGTATTTTGTGAAGCTTAGCTTAATTTACACAAATACTAATGAAATGACAGTATTTGCCATTTGATGTAATTTAATATCAAATACATCGATCATTGTCTTTGACTGAGGCTTTGAGGGCTTCGTGGGCTTTTTAACCAGAACTTAGACAATATCCAGTTAACCGCTGGCTAGCGGTTAAGTAGCATTATTATGGCATAATAAAGTAGCATTATTCCTTGAATTCAAGCAAATTCATTTTAACACCCTGAAAGAACTGAGGCCTGGTTAGGTAACCATTAAACCAGCTCACCTGAGTGAGTAAAGCAAGTTTAGAGAAGGCCGCCGCACCTTTAGGGTTGTATTTATTTAGGATTTTCGTCAGCTAAACTGCCTGGCCTTTTGTTCTGGTTTATTCTTTAGTTAGTCTTACAGTTTTTTGTCTCTTGGTCTGTCTTGTTATTGTGTGGTGATTAAGGGAATAATGTCACATGCAGGGCATCGGTTTGAATCCTGCTCCTGCCACCGCTGCAATGCCTTTTAGGAATCCGTTTCTCCCGATTTGCTCCAGTACGGATTTCCCGCTGTATAAATAAGTAGATGGTTGTAATTTGTTCTAAGGAAAGGAGCCAAATGGCAAATCGATGGCATCAGTGTCTCGTTGCAGTGAGTGGTTCGAATCCCCTCTGCTGCTGCAGTGACCTTCATTATGGGACTCGTCCCGAATCACTCGTAAAAATTACGCTGCTGTGCAAGGGGGTAAATAACCGTAAGCAGTTTAGAATAAATGCCTGAACTTGTCCTCTATCGTGGACAAACGCTAAATAACCATTAATAATAGTGCCTAGCAGACTCAAGTTTTTATTTGTTTTACGTTTATTAGATTAGTCAAACTGCCCGTATCTAACAGATGTATTGAAGGGGTATTTAGATATTTTTCCCCACTGGCTGAAACTCTGCATTTGAGCTGTTAACACTGCTAGTGGTTCAGAGTAGAAAAACCCTCGTTTGAATCGAGTAACTTGAGTACTTTAATACTTTTTGACTTGATACCTTTTGTTTATCCCCAGGGAAATTTTTGGCTGAGTACTTTTGAGTAAATTTTCATATAACTGTCCTGTTGCAGAAGCACAGCATTGTTTTAAACTGCTCTGACAGATGAAACGATTATTACTGTTTCTTAGTCTTGGGTGTGTTGTTAATCTCTGTTTTTCCATCACTTTTCGGCACCAATGCCTTCCACATATGTTTTTGCCCAATTTTCCTTTTATGAAGGACCGAGTAAGATAACTATTTTCGTCCTTTGTGTTTTTTTCTTTCCCTTGCTGTTTCTAATTCCACACTTGTTGGTTGTCTTGAACTGATACTTTCCGCTGCCATCTTTCTTCCTGCAAAAGGAAGGCTCATCCACTGCGACCCTTAAAGAAGCGATTTTATGAGGTTGGAGACGGACACGGCAGCATCGACAAGCCAAGGGGTTATTTTCCATCTCCTCTCCCAGCCTGATGTCATTACCTGTGGACCTCTTTCTGCAACAGATGGACCCCTGGAGCTCCACACGCTGTCCCTCCTGCCCTCCTTGCGGCAGGTGGTGTTCAAAGGGGACCGGCTGCCCTTCCACTGCACTGCCGCCCTAGTGGACAAAACCACCTCACTGCACTGGCGCCACAACGGCTGGGTAGTGACCTCTGACCCTGAGCAGGGCATCCATCTGGAAGACAGCATTCTGCACGACTGCACCTTCATCACCAGGTACCACACAAAATGCCCAAATGCTTGCTGAGCTGCCCTGGGTAGATGAGCATGAATGTGGGTGCGAGAGCCTCGGTTGCACTGTTGTGATGATGCAACGTCTCCCGACCACAGCGAGCTGATCCTGTCCAACGTGCACGTGGAAGCCAGTGGCGAGTGGGAGTGCGTGGTGTCCACTGGGCGAGGTAACACCTCGCGCACTGTGGAAATAGTTGTCCTGGAGAATAGCGCCTCCTTCTGCCCTGAAGAAAGAGTGATCAATAATCGTGGAGAGTTCAGGTTTGAACAAAATCAGCGCGCACACGGGAAAAGGCGCAGGCTGTATATGCCAATGTGTTTGACCTTTCGTCCCCTTTCTTGACCCAGATGGCCTCGCACCCTAGCCGGTATCACGTCCTACCACTTCTGCCTGCAGCTACGCTACCCCTCCATCACCGTGAGTGGGGATCAAGAGCAGAAGAAAGCCTCGCGCTATTGTGACCGGTCGGGGCACTGGGAGGAGGGCGACTATTCCCACTGCCTCTATACCAATGATATCACTCGGGTGCTCTACAACTTCATTCTGGTTTGTTTCCACAGACTTCTTGTGCTGCAGTTAGTTGGCATTAGCTGCACGAAGCTTTTCTGCTCGAGAAGACGACACACTGCTTTTTCTCTCCCTCGCAGATGCCCATCAACGCCTCCAACGCAGTGACCTTGGCCCACCAGGTCCGCACGTACACCCTCGAGGCTGCCGAGTTCACCGATACTGTGGACGTGCTCTACGTAGCCCAGATGATGTCCAAGTTCATGGAGTACATCCGGCAGACGCGGGAGGTGAGGACGCCCCTCGGAGAAGGAATGTTATCTAGCGCTGCCTCGGCACGCATGGGAAAATGTAGGATTTCAGCGGCTTTTAGACATGTATTACCGTGCGCAACTCTGATGCTGCCGTTTCACCTTGCTGCGCGTGTTTCTCTTCCTGGCAGCTATCGGAGGTCCTGGTGGAGATGGGCAGTAACCTGATGCAGGTGGACGATCAGATCCTGTCCCGGGCGCAGCGAGAGGAAAGGGCCTGCAGCTCCATTGTGCACTCCCTGGAAACCCTGGCCTGGCCTCAGCTCCATGGCAACTCCCAAGACCTCTCCATGGTAGACCTCCCAAACAGCCCCTTCGACACTCACCTACGAGGAGGAACTTTAGGTTCACAACCCATGTGTTCACAGCCTGTTAACAGCAAGTAATATTTTAAAGAAAGACTTGGGATGAGAGATTTAAGAAAATATATGAATACAGAGGGATAGAATATTCACCTCATTTGTAGTGAGCAACATATAGGAGGTAAATGCAAATCAGCTTCTCTATTGAATGTCTGTCTGTGGAGAAACACTGTAGTATGAATTACTGGAGATCTTTTCCTTAGATCTTTTACCGTGCAGAACGGATAAGCCTGGAATAATATTCCCTGCCAAAGATGGAATGTCGAGGGAGTGTCAAGTAGCTTCTGTCTGATGGGATCTGTGTCTCTGAAAGGTGTCGCGCAACGTCGCGCTAGAGGCCCACCTGATCCGGCCCGCCCACTTCACCGGCATGAGCTGTACAGCCTACCAGCGGCGTGAGGCCTCCGCGGGGGGCTCTGGACTCGAGAAGGGAGAGTCATCCCATGAGCAGCAGCTCAGGATCCGCTGCACCACTGGGACCCACAACATCTCTCTTCACACCTTCCCCCTCAAGGTGATTCGGGTTCGGCAGCCCATTTCCTCGGCGACCACCGCTGGCTCCCCGTTCGGCTGAAACCGCCAATACTTGGAAACCAAGAAATAAATCGAAATGCCCCGCACTTCCAGATCTTGGCAAAGTTGGCCTGCAGCACCTGCGGCCAACTATGCGAAATGTATTTTCGCCTGTTGCTTAGCAGCCCCCTCTGCGGCTGGGATTAGAACGAGCGACTCCATGGTTTTACGATTCAGTGCTATATATATGTCCTACACCAGCTACCGCAGCTAAGTTCTAAATCGGTGCCACTGCCTCTTTTCATCTCCCTCGTCTTTCTCTCCGCCTCTCTCTCCCTGTGTTTGCGGTTCCAGAACGCTGTGGCCCTGGCCTCCGTGTCCCTTCCTGCCTCCCTGTTTCCCCCAGACGCTCCCCCCGAATGCAAGCTGCAGTTTGTGGCGTTCCGCAGCGGCCGTCTCTTCCCCCTCACGGGCAACTCCAGCAGCCCAAGCGAGCATGGCCGCCGCCGCAGTGTCAACACCCCTGTCATCTACGTCGGCTTGGGTATGGCTCCCCCTGCCAGACGAACCCAGAAGTGCAGCTTCGGACCCCTGGCTGGGCAGAGAGCTGCAGGCTAGGGATCCCACTGGGGTTTCTTCTTTACTGCGTGGGCCTGGCGCTCTCTGCTGTCTTGTAGAGCGCAGTTAGAAAACATGTGGCCTGCAAAACAACACTGTCTGTGTGTCTGAGCGCAGCCCTGTAGACCTGCCACATGTTCAGGTAGCTCAGAGAGGTGCTTTGCAGGGAAAACTGTAGCACTGGTTGGCCACGCAATGTATAACACATCTGTGCCTCCTCCAGATGGGTGTCACATGTGGAACCAGTCTGAGCCTGTGACGGTGTCTCTGCGCCACATGTCCCCAGGCAGCGACCCCACTGCAGCTCAGTGGACTCTACGGGCCCCTGAACAGCAGGGCAGCTGGAGCCCGGCTGGTTGCCAGCTGGCCCACAGTGACGCTGCTGTCTCCACCCTGCGCTGCTCAGTGCTCAGCAACTACGCCGTGCTGCAGGTAAGTTGTCCTGCGGGTGCTGTCTGTCCAGCCGTCGGACGGGGGGGCCACGGCCGTGTGCTGACTTCCCAAACGTGGCACCGTAGGACATTCCGATATTCACTTCTCGCCTCTCTTCCAGATGCTGCCGGACTTTCCCAGCCCGGCTGGTGCACCTGTGGAGCTGCACCCGGTGGTCTACACCTGCACCGCCATACTGCTGCTCTGCCTCTTCACGGTCATCATCACACACATACTCCACCACAGGTACGTCCATGTCCCTCGTGGATCGGCGTTGACCATCAGCTTGCTCAGCATTCGGGGCACCGGAGATCTTTCTGCAGGTTGAGATTTATATTCGTAGCACCAATGTGTAAAAAATTGTTAAATAAAAGTGTGCAAGTGGAGGAGGTAATTAACAGTATGTTCAATAGAGGAGTGTAACCCACCTCATTTACCACCTGGAATGGATCCTTTCTACAGCGCACTTCTGGTGTGTGTGTGTGTGTGTGTGTGTGTTTGGTGTCAGTAGAAAATTAGGAAGAAATCTTTGTCTGTGCGTGATATCGCGTGTCTACTACATACACCTATCGACACAGCAACCGAACCTGGATCATTATTTTATTCTTTCACCCCAAAATTCCACTTGAGCGGTTTTTTTTATTCCCCTTTCTGCCTGGCACCTGACCCCCCTCACCCCCACCCCCACCCCCACAAATGGTGTGGCAACCAGAAGCTGGTTTTCTGTAAATCCAAAGTTTCTTTTACCACAAATGAACAATGAATGAAAGCTAAATACCCCAAATGACCCTCCATTTACTGGGTTATGTAAAAAATTCATGTAAAATTGTAATAAATAAAAGCACATTTTCCACCTCTGAATATGGTGGCTGAGTCAATGACAAATATGAAATGTGAATAAATTTTACTCACACACATACACGTGCACGTACGCACGCACACGTGCGAGTGACTAGTGCCACACATTTTACGTGGTTTTGTTCACGAGATTCTCGCACTTCTTTCTACAGCTCCATCCACATCAGCAGGAAAACCTGGCACACGCTGCTCAACATCTGCTTCCACATTGCCATGACAACGGCCGTCTTCACCGGGGGCATCACACTGACGGGCTACCCGGTGGTGTGCCGAGCGGCAAGTACAGTTTTGCAGCAGCCTCAGTGCTTCGGAACAGCCTGTCTGGAGCTCCTGGCCTCTGACCCCTCTGTGTGTGTCGGACACATTCTTTAGGTCGGCATTGCCCTCCACTACTCCTCCTTGTCCACACTGATCTGGATCGGAATCAACGCCAGGGTCATCTACAAAGAGGCTGTGTGGAGGTTGCCACGGCTGCAGGAGGGCGAGTCTCCCGTCCCTCCCTCTCCGCGGCCCATGCTCAGGTCAGTGCTGGAATCGGCTTCAGCTGCGACAGCTGTGTGGTCCGGCTGCTGTGAGATGGGCACAGGGGTTCATGAAAGGGGTAGATTTGAAAGGAGTGCAGTCTAGTCTGAAGACTTTAATGGTTCAAACCATGCCCTCAAGAAAGGGGACCATTGTTGTAAGGTCCAGTGTAAGTAGCTACACGAAGCTGCTGAGCACAAAAGAGCAGCAGTAACAGATGCAGCGAGGCCAAGGCCAGGGAGGTCTGTGCGGAGGAAGACAGGAATGTACAACCAATGGATTAGCAAGGTCGACATGAAGGTCATAAATCTGGACTGCGCGCCCCCATTCCCCCCCGCACCACCGTCCCCCATCACGTCCATCCGCGCTCGTCCCGTCTGTGATCTCAGTCACAGTGTTACAGGCAACCTTTCCACTTCCCTCCCTGCCCCGTCAGTCTCTCGAAGGGGGTCGCCCAGCCCCGGGATAGAGCGACCTCCCGAGAGTTCGAGGAGGAAGAGATCCTAGCAGTACGGAGACAGCGGCCTGATTCATATCAGATAAACACCTACGAAGTCTGGATGCAGGACAGTTGTTCGTGGACATGGAGCAGCGACGAACAACAGGCCTTTCTTCTGGGAGCCACAGAGCCGTCTGTTCATGCAGGGCCCTGCGGAGGGTCTCGGTCTCCCCCACTGAGCGCAACCCTGCATGTGTGCTGTGGTCTGTATGGAGAGCTTTCACAGCCTGGGGTGTGACTGTTAAAACAGCTTCAATGGAGACCTGTGTAAGGCCCCCAAGGGTCTTTAAAGTGACACAGGCAACGTCTACCAAGGGCTGGGGCAACTCTTGGGGTGGAGATTCATTATCGACTTGCGGGGACAGAGCTGTGAATCGACTGCATTCTTTTATACAACAAAAATGAAGAGATATGGCATCATGCTTTGCTTGGCTGAACACGTATCAATTTCTGATTATTAACCCAACAAAACAACAGATGCAGCAAACGTTTTTGCTATTTTTTTCTTTTATTGTTCACCTATACCACCTTATTCAAGCTCCCATTTTCCAAATGCCACATATAAAGAACGGGATACGTTAATAGCCGACTTGGAATCCCGGGCCGGAAGTCCCAGCATAAATATCTGAAAATTCTACAAGTGCAAACCTGGCTGCGCCCAGCATCTTCACCTCGTGTGACCCGTGTTCAAATGCTCCTTGCACTTTCGTCATTTTGTTCGCTTGGTAAGAACCCCGGTTACAGCCCATTGCAACTGGTGCAGAATGAAAAAGTAACTGTATATAAACACAGAAATCCATATCAATGACCTTGTTGACTGCTTGGTTATTAGGTGTTGGGGGATTTTGGGGAAATTAATTGAGTTTCCTGGGTGAACTTGGAGCGAATCGCTATTTTCCTGTAAGTAATAAAGGAAATAGTTTCCCGATATTCAACTTTGTGGTATTCAAGCGGTTCCGGGGACCCCGCCGCGTTCGGACACGGGGCTGGAGCTCCGCCGTGATTTTGCTTTTTAAACTGTCGGAGTGGTATTAATATTTATTAATATCTAATATCTATCTTCATTTTAATTTGACATTAACTTTTTCAAAGTTTTGGCACAATTTTGCAGTTTTTCGTGACTTTTATGCTTTATCGTTTTCATGACTTCTTATTAAAACATTTCTAAAACTTGCAGCTCAGGGCGGTATGTAGTGTAAACGTTACAGCTGCTGCCTTTGGATACAGAGATCGTATGTTTAAATCCGACTTGCTGTTATACCACCACTGAGCAAGAAACTTACCTTAAATTGTTTTTAAAAAATCGCCCTGCTGTACAGGTGAACAACTGCAGGAAGCTTCAGAGAAAGAAGAGTCACCTAAAGTTTCAGTATATTCCTCTTCTACACCATCTCATGGCTCCCCTCTGCCTCTCCTAGGTTCTACTTAATAGCCGGTGGGCTTCCCCTCATCATCTGTGGAATCACCGCAGCCGTCAACATCAACAACTACGGGGAGGGCAGCCCGTAGTGAGTCCTGCTTCTTTGTGAATAACCCTGGAATGCAAACTCAATTAAGTTCCGTATTTCCCGCATAGAGTCTGGAACACAGCAGGCGATGTTTTTAATGAGGCCTTCAACCAGCAGACAGATGTACTTGAGTGCTGCGGAAAACAGCCTAAATGCAGTTGACCTGACTGACCTCTTCGCTCTTCTGACCCCTAACAGCTGCTGGCTGGCGTGTCGGCGGAGTCTCGCTGCTTTCTTTGTGCCAGCAGGCTTGGCGGCGCTGGTGACCTGGGTCTACCTGCTGTGCATTGTGTCCCGCCTGCAGAGGCGAGGCTCCCAGCAGTCCAAAGAGCCCCCCGGTCCGGGAACTTTGGCCACGGTGCCTGAGAGTCAGCCGGCGCTCGGTGGGAGTGCCAGCCTGCTGTCCACGGACTCGGCGACAGGCAGCGCTCAGCCGGCTCCGGTGCCCGAAGACCAGCACTCCCTGAAAGCCCAGTTCCTGGCTCTCGTGGCCACGTACGCTCTGTGCGTGCTGCTGTGGAGCTGCGGGGCCCTGGCTGTGTGGCAAACGGGCCACAGCAGTCTGCTGTTCAGCTGTCTGTACGGAGCGGCTGCTGTGGGGCTGGGCAGCTTCTTGCTGGCGCACCACTGCCTTCTGCGCCTCGATGTCCAGGCCGCTTGGGTGAGCTGCTGCCCGGGCTACCGGCGCTCAAGGCCCATGTCCGCTTATAGGCATCCCAGCAGCGCCGGCTCCATGGGCCAGGCCAGCGCATCTGAACGAGGATCTCAGATTTTCGTGGGCTGCCTGCCCCCGGGGGAAGCCCAAGGCTCTGTGTCTGCTCCGTCCTCCTCCGCGCCCAGTGCGGTCAGCAGCCTGGGACCTGGACCCAGCAAGCTCACCAATCTGTTGCAGGGGGCACAGGAAAACGCTGGCAACACTGCCCTCGCCCCCAGCTGCACAAACGGCGGCGGCAGCAGCAGCACTGACAACACCGCTAAACCATTCAACAACAACAACTTGCTACCTACCACGGGCCCGTCGGTCAGCACGCAGGCCCAGCGGAGGAAGGCTGGCGGAAGGACTAAGGGGAGCGGTGGACAGTATCACCACCGAGGTGAGGGCAGGGGCCACTATCGCCTCAGGGCTCTCAGGGGCGGCGGGGGTGGGGGCAGCGTTGGGGTACTAGGACCCCCAGGCCAGGAACAGCCCAACGTACAGCCAACCCACAGACACGCCTCCAGCGAGAACGGCAGCCTTCGCCACAGCCACTCAGGGAGCCAGACCAGCCCCCTGGCCAACGGAAGGCGAGTGGGCGACGCACTGCCCACGAGCCCGTCGGAAGGTAGCGACGGTGGCAGCAGCGGCAGTCGGAAGCCCTTCCCGCTCCTTCCCTCGGTGGCCAGTAGGGCGCCGGCGCAGAGCGTTCAAAAGCGCAGCGCCAGCCGGGACAACGTCAAGCTGGCTGCCGCGGCAGAAAGGGAGGCCAAGCGCAGCTCCTACCCATTCAACGGCGCTCCAGTGACCCCCAACGGAGCCCTGAAAGGCTCTGGGCTGGAGCTGGACACAAGTGGCACCGACTGGTCGCAAGGCTCGGTTGGCATGAAGGGCGGCGTGTGGAAAAGCGAGACCACCGTGTGACGGCCGCTGATGAACCGCGAGGCCTTTAGTGAAGGAAATCCCGTCCGTTTTTTTTGCATTTGCCGCTGCGTGGCCGCTGTGCCCGCCGCTGCGTCCGCCACTTTCGAAGACTGAACTGTAAGGCTCAAGAACTTAAAAGAACAGGTAGTCGTGTGGCGACGACTTCACGAGCCACAAGGATTAGGGTGATATTTGCTGCAGTGATGGAAAATCCGGATATTCTGTCCTGGCTCTAGGATTATCAGGATATGTGAGGAAGTACTGTGATCTTATAGTGGGAACTGGGACGTGCAACGTGCAAGAATATGCGAATATAAACTGTTTTTAAAAAGTTCTTTTTAAATATGCTACATATTTCACTATGAAATATACAGGATAAACAGCTATTCCTTGGTTAATTTTTCTTGCATTTCTCCAGTTATAAATACCTAATCTGTCTATTATACCTAATGGGCATTTTAAGAATTAAGACTAGTGTTATTTTTCCGATGTAAAGCAACAGGGAACGTAAAAAACATTGTTACGTTGTTTGTTTTCTTTTCCCTTTTCCATCTATGCATATCAACTTAACAAGGAAAGGGAAAGCAAAACCACCCTTTTTCTCGTCCGCGTTCCCACACCTAAGGACGCTTCTGCGTCTGAACTTAACCTTGTGAGGCCTGCGTGTGGACGTTGTGCACGAGAGAGTGTGTTTGCAGACACGGATTCTGCTTTCTTGACCGTAAAGTATTATCGATGTTTAAAATACAAGACAGCACTGAGAAAAAGCTCCCGCCTTCTTCGCCACTTGCACGCCGCTGCCGATCGGGGATCCGACGGGCGCTTTTCTGCCCTCCGCTCAGCCCGCTGCCTCCAGGGCCGCTGCCTCTGGTCGTGGTGAACCGTCCAACCCGCAAACAAAGCTCTCCGCTGAGAACAGTCCTCCTTCAGCAGGACTAGACTGCCCTCTCCTGGATCGCTGAACTTCCTGGCCACTTGCAGATATCGGAGGGACCTGAAATGGCAGAGCATCTTGGATCTGAAAGGTGGCTGGACCGTCAAGTTCTATGACCCGACACGACGAGCCTGTGTGTGCTAGTTAAAGGGCCTGTAGGGAAAGGACGGCGCCGGACGCGAGACCCTTGTTCGGCACAGTTAACAAGAACCGGCTCTGTCCCGGTGGGAAACATCGCCGCTTCTGCCTATACCAAATCGCACGTCGGTTCCGCTCGACCTGCACCCGGGATGCGCCGGACTCCGACGGCCTTCGACGATCATCTGCGTGTAAACGTACGCCTTCCGGCTTCAGCACGTGAGAGACCGTTCGGCGGCTGACCAACGGTGGGAAACGACCACGCTGGACAGCAGCTGTAACCGGCGTCGTTCCGACAAGAAACACGGCGGTTTTCCCTGCGTCGCGGTCGTCCGGGACACACCCTACCCCCTCGTAGGTGGAAATTCACATTCCGTACAGTCCTGTTTACATAAAGCATATGCAACTTTGGTCTGTTGTGCTGAAAAAATGACAAACTTTTATAAATGTTGTAGCGCAGGTGAAGCATTCCACAGGCGACGAAGAAGCAAATCCCTCCGCTGCTGCAGATTTGCTGACAATGTTGCTATCAGTGAGTTCAGGGAAGTGCTTGTTGCCAAAGAAATATCAGTGTTAAACAGCCTCAGAATTTCACTCTTTAGCAAAGTGAATCTTACGTATGTCGAGGTTGTACGAGCCAGTCAGACTTGAAATTTCTAAATAATCCCGCAAAAAAGGTAAATCGTGAACGTTACGGTATAGAAGGTGCCTCCGTGACTTCATTTACCTTCCTTGGGGGGGGTCAGAGAGTTTAGGTTTCGATCGCTATCCATCCACTGTGGATATCCAACCAGCGCTGCGGCGACCCAGAACAAAGCAAAACGTCCGACCGACCCCCGAAAAAGGCGTTTGGCTGCAGACCGAGGGGACGAAGCATCGTGGTTCTTTGTAAGAAGAATTAAATAATTACGGATCGACCGGTTCCCGGCGAATAGGCAGCTGGGCCCCTTCAAACATACACTTGTTATGCATTAAACTTTCCAGCCGAGCAAGAAATGTCACGTCTGAGTAAATAAAGGGAGGTTTTGAGGTTTAAATATTTATATTTTTAGCTTTCACACACTCATCTGAAAGGGTAATGGAAAAGTAATCAAATGTTTGTGTGCCAATAATATATTTGTTTTAGAAATCCAGACCGTGCCTTATAAAATGTTTTGTGATGCAAAATAAAGATTTTTTTAAAAAACATTTAAATTAACACCTCATTGATTCCAGCTTCAGTTGTAAACATTACTGGATGATCGGAGCCCGAAAATAAGAATTTGTCAGCAACAGTTACAGTTTTCATTGTTTTGCTTTTAGGTGCCGCAGGTAATGAGGTGTTTGACTGTAAATCTGTGCTGTGGAGCCTACAGCCAAGGTGTTTCCCCTGAATTTCTACCAAAATAATGCACTGCTGTGTAAGCTGCTAAGTGATGGTTAAGCTGATCATCACTCTGTCACTCTGGACAAAGGTGTGAATGAAATGCACACCACATATATGAAACATTTATATATTATAAATGCATAATTAGAACTGTGATTAAACTGGCTGTAAACATGTTACACAAATGATATCCTCCTGAGCACCAGGAAAAAAAAAAAAGATTTAAAATATATTTTTAGGATCTCCAAGGTCCACAGCAAATGCAGCACCACGTGAAAACACGTTGTGTCCTCTGTGAAAGTGCATTAAAACCCAACAATGAAATATCCCCAGAAATGGAGAAAAATCAGCGCCTGGAGTTCAAGAGCACATTACACACTGCAAACCATTTCCCCGTAATTCTCCGGTAACCTACAGACAGCCAGTTGCCTGTCGCATTACTGTAAACAACCATTAACATGGTCATTACCCGTATTTTGTTCTACGGTCAATCAGGGTAAAAACGATAACCGTGAAATATGACTTTTCCTTTTAAATGTGCAGTAGCTGGTTGCAATAATACGGTTAATTACTGTTACCTTCACATCAGTCCGAAAATCTGTGCTGAGATTTGCGGCACTATCTCTCCCTGATGTATTATTGTAAAGGTGGTAATAAATGGAGCACTGCTAAGCGAAACACGGCGCACTGCTCAACTTAAAAGTTATATGGTTGTTTATGCAAGAAAAAGGAGTTATTCTTAAATCAGAATTGGAAATAAAGCAACAGCCACACATTCCTGTAATCTGCTTTCAGTGGAGGGCTGGCAGATGCTTCATTTTTCTGCAAGTAAAAGCGAAGGGAAATCGCTCAGACGCCCACACACGGCGTCACCTTCAGCAGTTTCGTGAAATGTCAGTCAGATCAAATTGCCTTGGTGTTATATCAACAAAAACAGAAAAAATGTCTAAAAATACTGTCTGTAACTCCAGCTTTTGCTCTGCACTTGCTGTCATTTTTTCTTGTCCTGGTAATTCATCTACAGATGAACGAAGGACGAACTTTGGGAGTTGGAACACAGATGTGGCGAACGGCCCTTTTGCAAAACTGCAGCTGCTGTGTGTAATTTAGAAACCTTAAGCATCCAGCACAGACATCCATCACGCGGAGCCACTCCTGGAGGCGACGGGTGCAAAGCCGTGAAGAGGCCCCAGGATGGGACCCCAGGCCATCGCAGGGTGACCGCAAATGCTGCGTGCAAGACCTGGAATATTCCAGGAGATCGGGGACCACCCAGCCTGGCCTCCCCTGCTTTCAGAGGCCGCCAACCCCAGTAATCCCACTAAGCCCACAGTCTGGACCACGGATGCGCGCGCGCATCACTAAGTATTTACACGCAATGCCAGCTCCCACCACCAGGGGCACCCTTAGTTACCGTGGGACGCTACAACAGAGCAGCGTGATATCGGCATTTTTAACTGTTACACTGTTCATAAAACATCGACTTATCAAGAAACGTCAAATTTATCTCTCCGTTCTTATCACTAATGACGCAGCAGTCGGGAATCCGTCTCGGTGTCACAGCATCTGACTGGAAAAACCTCCAGATAAACGAAGAATATAAAATAGGCACGGATTCCAACTTCAGAAACCACCACATGGCTGTAAAACAAACTGAACGATCAGTAGTACAGATGTTTTTTTTTTTACATAATGAACAAAATCTGATATTTATTATATCGAAAGGTTTTGATATATATGTGATCTCTGTGTTGGCAATACTTTTGAAAGTTTTTTTTTTCCCCACAGTGGCAATTTCGACCAGGAAAATGTATTGTTTAATTGCAGCTGAATCTGAATGCTTCTTAAAAACAATAATCTTTAACGATATGGAACTTTTGTTCATTGTCTACATTCGCACCCAGTGTTTACACAGGGGGGGGCTTCGCGTCCGGATTTCACCTGCTCTACGAACGAAAACCTGTTGCATCGATCCAATTACGGAAGGGATGGAATTGATTGACAAGGGCTTGACCAATACAAAAGCCGGGATTGCAGGCGGGGTGGGAATAAAGGTTTATGGCACGCGAGGAAAGAGGAAGTTTGTGTTTTCATGTCGGGCGTCAGATCCGAGAGGCGATTATATTTCAACAGCCGTATTCCGTACAGACTGAGCCCCTTTTTGGACGCTCGGAAAAGACTTTAAAATAGGTGACGTTAAGCAGGACCACTAGTGAGAGGAGCCCGCTTCACTGTTTCTTTTTGCGGTGACCGAAACCTTCGACATTAGGAAGGTTAAACATTCGCCGCTCATTCCGCTAAAAATCCTGAAATGTCCGTTTCTTATGTTCGCTCCAGTAACAGGAGCAGCGAGTCATTTCAGTCGCGGTGAACCGACACACACACACACGGGGACAGTCAGAACAAAAGAAGGACCGCGCACCTTCTAGAATCGTGTTCTGAACTGGGGGCTCGTGACCGGGGGCGCCGCTCCACCAACGGACAGGCTTTTGTAGATAATAGATATTGTATAATATATAAAAGGCGGTCGTTTGTACGTCGAGTTAACTTTTAAGCTTTTTTTTTTTTTTTTTTTTTTTTTTTTTTTTTTTTTTTTTTTTTTTTTTTTT
>UFQX01000558.1:5831-31889 GCA_900497675.1 Arapaima gigas | reverse complement strand
TGCTTTGTTTTTTTTTTTTTTTTTTTTTTACCCCCCTCTTTAGCGCCTTATTTGTGCTTAACATGTTACAAAGTCCAGCTTCTCAAATATATTTATTTAGCTGAAGCCTGTTTCCAATGTGTCTTAGAATTTTTGGTCATTTTCTCCACAAATGCATTTTTATTTCTTCTGAAATCGCAAAACGCACTGGACCCGAAGCCAGTTTTATTGTTGCCAGTGGAGTTTGGCGTTATCTGCTCTCGACCGTACCAGTTTCCGCTTCCTTCCCTTCTGCTCTCTTCAGCCCTTCATCACAAGGGCTTGTTTCCTCTTCACGACACACTTTGGTTTAGTGAAATATGAACTTGCTTTTGATGTCCTGCTCCTCGGTTGCCTTAACAGAGCTTCAGCGGTCTCCTCTGTGTATTACCATATGAAATGCATGTTCCCGACTTCACCAAGAGCCCAGAACTAACTAGTACAGTTAGATCCCACAAGCGCGTCCTGTAACGGCGCAAGTTCAGTGATCGCAAGATAATCGATTTCTAGTGCCAAATGGCACAAACCCCAAGTTGTGGGGTTAATACTTGTCTGATATAATGTACTGGCCTGTTCTGTGTGAACATACTGAATGTTAAATTTGGGGCTTTTATTCTGAGAGTCCCTGGCTCTTCGATTGCGACTCGGAGCTGTTCTCCTGTCACTCGGCTGTCATTGCCCCCTGACGGGGCGGACCTGCGTTTGCCGAGCAGACGGATATTTGCCTGATTTGGAGTACTGGCTGTTGGTCAGGACTCTAGCTGCGCAGCGGTCCCTGTTCAGGGCACCTGGGACTTTGAGAATTAATTCATGGATTGTGAACAGTCCTAAAATTGGCAATAGTCACAACATTATGGAAAAAAGCTCCACTGGGCAAAGATGCCGCAGATTTTTGAGTGGTCATTGGAGTCTGTTGGAAATGGGCTTGAATTAATGTGCAAAGTAAAAAATTGAATTTCTAAAAATGCATTTGTACGTATGAAAACGGCTACGAATTGTAAGCCCATTAAAATGAACTGCGCATGTTGGCGATGACAGATTTGAGGCTTGTGCTGTAGTGAATTAGTGGTCGATGATATTTTGGTGATTTAGCTCATTTGAATATCATTTCTTCTCAAATATTTGCAGCTTGAAATGATGCATGATGGACCAGAGCAGGCCTCCTGTTAACTGTTGGCTCACCTATGCCAGTGGATTTGTCCTTTCGTCCAAATGACACCCTTTGCTCTTGACGGTTTAGGACACCTGATTATTTTTCCTCTTTTTAATTGTATTTATTTGCCGTGCAGTAGTGAGTAGCCTTTAGGTTTAAGAGAATGTGCGACTAGAGGTTGCTGGAGGACTGTGACCTTAGGTTTGTTTGATTGTCCTTAACAAAAGAGGAAGCGGTAGTTTTTATTCTGAGAAACTGCCGCAGAATGACAAATGTGGCCAGAATGGATTTGTAGATGGGTCCTTTCAGAAGACATCTGGTCTTCTCTACATCAGTACATCAGTACAAATGCTGACTATGTGCCCAACATGTCCACCCCTTGCCTTCACAAACTGATTTTTTTTTTTTTAATCCGTGTTGTAATGAGACGGCAGAGCCTAGAGGTGAGACTGTACTTGTACTTCTCGGGCCTTGAGGAATATCATCTTCTCACTTGTGTGGAGGCAAAATACTCAACATTCTTTTTCCCCCAGAGGTCTGAAACGTGTCGTAGTTGTTTTTGCGTTACGGTAACGTCACAATTATAGCTAAATGTATAAAACTGAGGTGTAATGCAGACTTTTGTATTTAAAGATACAAAAGTGATGAAAGCTTTTTTTTCTTTATTTTTTTTTTGTAAATTCTAATACTTTCCTATTGAGGACAGTAGGAGTGATTAACCTCGGAGCATAAAAGTAGTTGCATGTGCTGTATGTCATAATGGGTATGGTTTGAACTACATAGACAAACTTATTTTGCGAATTGATTTAAAAAAAAAAAAAAAAAAAAAAAGTCAATTTATAAAACTTTGGATCACCTGGCGGAATGTCATGCACTCGGACCGGCTATTACTGGATTTATCGCAGATTTAACAAAACGCCTGCTGAGTCTTGAGATATGCAGGCTTTGCTTGACATAACCTGACTGTACGGTGCTTTAAACTTTCACTACATTTAACTGCCGTTATCCTGCAAATATGACTGTCGGGGGGCCACCAGCTACTGTCAACTTCTTACTGCCGAGACTCTGAAATGTGTTGCTACGTATTAAAAATCGACATTTAAGTTTTATTTTTTGTTTTCCCCTCACCCCCAGTGGAATAGTGAAATTTTCTGTTGCTAACATTTCATAGACAGTATGAATAAGTGTAATTACAAAGTAATTGAAATAAGTGTTATAAAAGCTTGGTTTTGAGTTGAAATTGTTGGTTCTTTTAAAAAAGAAAAAAGTCACAAGCAATGGTATATGAAAGCTTCTTTCCCCTCCCCCCCTCCTACCCACCCAGGTGGTTCAAATTGCTGGACAAAAATGGGAAACCAGATAAGGAGCGGGGAGAAGTTCTGCTGGACATTCAGTTCATGAGGAACAATTTGACCGCCAGCATGTTTGACCTTTCCGTTAAGGACAAGCCTCGCTCCCGTGTCAGCAAGCTGAAGGACAAGATCCGTGGCAAGAAGAAGGATGGATTCTCTGATTCTGCTTCAGCCATAGTGCCGTCCGTCGCACAGGTGATGACGGACAGCGACGAAGAGCGAAGTTCCCACTCGGGTTCCCCTGGGACTAAAAAGAAGTCGAAGCTGAAGTCGTTGTTTGGCCCCAAGTCCAATCTGCAGCGCAATGTCTCCCAGTCCATGTCGACGTTAGGGACCCTCCCTGAAAGGAACTCCTCTCTCAGCGGCAGCCGTTCGTCTGGCCTTAACGTGGACTCTCCTGAAGGTAAGCTGACAGCCTAGCATAATCTGTCCCCTGCATGTATTTTTAATGTCCTCTGCATGTATGCATTTGTTTGAATATGTTTTCTGACATGGAATATCGCTGCATCTTCTGCTGTTTTTCATAGCCAAGAACAAATTCAAGTTTCTCACCCACAAGCGCACTGGTAGCTCTGACAGCAGGACCTCACTGGGTCCCTTCTCCCTACTGGGCCGCTCCAAGCAGGTCACCAATGAGCAGAGCAACCTTTGCATTAATGGAAGCCATGTTTATGCTGAGGAGCCTGAAACAAAGGGGTCTACACTCAGCTTGGCAAGCTCAACTCAAGGCTCAGTGGAAGACGTGCGCAGGATTCCAGAGAGGAACCCCTCAGATGCCTCTGTGGACTCCCTTAAAAGTCTGACACTTCCCTCCTACCGTGCAGAATCAAAGCGGAAAGCTCTCCCAGAGGAAAACGTGAGGCAGGCGGAGGAAAGGCGAAAGGCGGAAGCCGAGAAGCTACAGGAGGACCGTGCTCGACTGGAAGAGCAGATAAAGCAGCGAGAAGAGGAGGAGAGGCAAAAGTTGGAAGAGCAGAAAAAGGAGCAGGAAGAAGAGAGGAGGAGGCAGGAAGAGGCAAGGCAAGCCGAGGAACGCAAGCGGCAGGAAGAGATCAAGAGATGCGAGGAACTGAAGCAACAGGAGGAGTCCTCGGTGACGGGTCGGCTCACGTCGTTGTTAGGTATTGGCAGAAAGAAAGATGAGCAACCCGCTGCTTTCCAGGAGAAGCGTGCCTCTCGGGAGTTTGAAGCACCTCCAAGATCAGACAACCCCTTTGAAGAAATCCCACTTAGCCCAGAGTCGCTGAATCCCCTTGAGGAGAATCCTCAAAAAGGGGTACGCGCCCCCCAGACCGCTACCTCGGGCTTCCCTAACCGAACGGTGAAGGTGTCTGCTGTCAAGCCAAGGTGAGTGTCCAAATGAGTTTTCACCGTACTGCCACAATTGCTGTATGCTGATCCATTTTGTGACCAGAGGCATTAGTAGGCAATGGTCTTCTGCCAGTTTTACTGAGGAAATCTTTAAAACGAAAAGCTTTCATCAGCTCTTACTGGGCCTTGAGTTCAAATGTACACCAACGAAGAAGGCATCAGGTGCTGCTGACCATTGGTTAAACATTCATGATCGTATCATTCTGTCTGTTCTCTTAACTATATTCTTTCTTCATGTTCCTAGTATACTCTCAGTTGGGTGCTAGGTGGCAAAATTTTAATAAACACAAAATGTCTGTTCCAAATTAATACAACCCTTAAATTAGGCGGTGAGACGGATTTTAAAGGTCCTGTGCTAATTGATGAAGCCGATATTTCTGCGTATTCCTCTGCTTGACCCATCCAGCACCCATTGTGAACAGTGCTAATATGAATAAATGAGCAGGTATGGTATGTTGGTGTGTTTTTTTTTTTTTACTCTGGAGATCTTTGGTTCCTGTTATCACTTCTCCTCGATTACCTGTCAAATTACACTGTGGGGGCAGTGGTGCTCAGCTGCTGTTGACCGCAAGTGGAGAACACCTAAAATTGGTGCAAATGGCTGGATCTGCGTTTTGTGCGGCGTGTTTGTGTGTTGAACTCAGAATTCCATTAGTAGGCTCCTCAACGTTTGGGGACATCCTTAAGTGCTTTCAGCGTCTGTAGCGCTCCACCCTGATGTGGAAGCAAATCGCCATTCGGCTGCTGCAGCTGGAGCCACGTGCCTTACCGCTTTTAACCACTAACCACTGTGATTTTATATCGTTTCTGCATCTAGATTTACAGCAAATCACTTTATTGTAGTTTTGACTTCCCCCCCCCCCCCCCCCCCCCCCCCCCCCCCCCCCCCCCCCCCCCCCCCCCCCCCCCCCCCCCNNNNCCCCCCCCCCCCCCCCAACTGTTGGCAAGGATTTCTGTTATGAATTCTGTTTTAGGGGCGTGGAATGGGTTTTTGACTTAGGGGATGATAGTTACTTCCTTCCATGAGGCTTATCTTAAAATTTCAGGAATGTATTCTTGAGAATACCATGAAGAATTTAGTTTTTTTCTCTTTTAATGCCTTACAAATCGGACTGGTTTGGCCGCTTGTGTTGACTGTCTGGTGAAATGCAGTAGGCGTGTCTGTGGTAGTGGAACGGTATGGTGTTGGACAGGTTATGGAGCAGCGAGGTGACTTTACTGACAGTGACTAACAAGCGGTTGGTGAGTGTGTCTGAGTGTGACTCTGCTCTGCAGGTGTTTTGCGTCTAAGTCGCGTTTAATTTAAGACTCTTATTAACACTACTGGATTCTAATGGTGAGTAAAACCTGATGCTTCTGCTGCTGTTGTGGTGTTTGAGAAAGTTAAGGTACCATATCTGAAAGGCATGCTTCAGCAGTAGCGTTTTGTTGCCTGGGTTGAGATTTAACAGTTGGATTGTTTTTCGGTTCCAGAAGTCGAATCCTTGTTAGGTTCGTTCCAAAGTTTAGTAGCAATTGGACCAATTAGTACTTGAAATACAAATTGATGAACTTGATATTGCATTTTATAGAGAAGCTTTACGTACAATTTTGTTTTATATCTCAGAATCAATGTTGATTTCTTGCTTCTGACGCTGCATCTCAACCGATAGAAAGTGAAACATCTCTTAATAGATTTCTATTGTTTACTGTGGCTTAAGTTAAAGCACTGTACATCGCACAGACCCCTCACGCAGAGGGCTTGGTCTTTGTCAGAAGTATCCTTTGGATATGATGCTTTATTTGAACTGAGAAAGCATTACAAAATCATACATGTATGGGATTATTGCACAGCATTCTCTTTTGGGGGGGGGATTCAAAGTAAGCTGTGTTGATACCACCTAAAAATTTTTAAATCACCTGAGAAGAGATTCAGTGTTTTACTTCAAACACTTAGTCATTAACAAAAGGACGCTCTTCTACCAATTATGCAGCACAGCTGTCTGTTCTGTTAATTTTCAGTGGTTCTTTAAGGGGGTTCTGTTGGGTAGTGCTGTTAGGAAGGACTACCTGCAGGCCTCTGAGTTTGTGTTTTTACTCCTTGGCAGATTGGTCGTGTCTCAGAAGGCTGAACCTAATCAGGGCCAGCCTCCCTCCCCACCTGCCAACACAGATCCCAGCATCAAATCCCCACTCCCCTCTTCACCCTCCTTTGACTCCACTCTGTCTAGCGCACCTTCCGATTCACCCGATACGTTTTCCGACCTGCATTCCTCCCTCGCTCCTCCAAAGGCCAGAAAGAGCTCAGACTCCTTCAGGGGAAGCCGAGAGAACTTGGCAGCTTCGGAGTCCCCCATGGACTCCACAGGTCAAAAGCAGAGAGTACTCCTCCATCCTGGACAGCTGGCCTCCTCCAAGAATCAGAACCGTCCACCCACATATGGAGGTGCTACGCTGATGTCCGCCAAAACGGAAACATCGCGTGTAGCCTTAGGGGCGTCCAGTTCTGCGCCAAGAGGCTTGTCTACTAAGACAACTGTGACAAGTGGATATTTGCCCCCTGTAACAGAGGTTGCAGGAACCGGAAATTCAGAAGCGCTTTCATCCCAACACCCCCCGTTACCACTTCCGGATTATGACTCGCTTTTTCCAAAGAGGCGGCACGGAGTGCAAGGTCAGTTTCAGTGGGATCAGGTAGTGACGGAGGTGAATATTAGACGGAAGTTCGGTCCCAATGTTGGGGGGCGTGAAATGAGTGTGGACAGTCCTGACTTGAGCCAGCAAGGCACACAAGGCTTAGAGCAAGATGGAATATCTGAACTTCGGGATAAGAGGATGGAAAACACAAACTCGGGCAAATTCTCTAGGCAGAGAAGTGCAGTAAGCAGGAAACAGCCAATTGTTGCTCCTAAACCCTCCATTACAACTCCTCTGAAACCAACAAGTGATGTAATTGTAAAAGAAGCAAGCACGAACAAGGCAGGTCCTGTTGTGGATAAGCCCAACCAATTTGCTTCTAGGGTCTTTGCAACAACGTCACCTAATGCCCAAAACACTAATGTGCCATTAGCAAAGCCCCGAGCTCTTGTGGAAAATGAAAGGAAGGTGTTGAGCACTTCCGTTGACATCAGTAGTGGCAAAGATTTGTTTCCAGAAGAAACATCAAAATCTGGCCAAAACTTGAGCCAAGTTTCTGTTCTTCCATCTCAAAGTTCTAAGGAGTTGCCACTTGTCAAACCCAGACAAAAATCTTTGACCAAAGGACAAGTGGAAAACATCCAGGCTGAGGAGAAACTGAGCACAAGTGTTATCCAAAATTCTGTTCCAAAGACACGGGATTCCAAAGTATTAGATAAAGTGCCTGTAGAGAAAAACCTCAATAAGGCAAATGTTACAGATTTGTCATCTAACACCCCTGTATCTTTTGCTAAAACACCAAAGAGTCCCCCCCGCTTTTTCATGAAGACTAGTAGTATGCCAAATGAAGACTTTGTGAGGGAGGACTCTGTCAAGATATCTCTGAAAGAAGAGAAGCTGTTTGAACAAGATCCATTCCCCAATGATGCGTTTCTTTCCATGGATCCCTGGGCCCTTCCTTCCGAGTCAAAGAATGACTTGTTCGGTGGAGTAAAAATGAAAGAGAATACGCATATTGAAAGAATGAGTGAAGAAGACATTGACAGGATTTTTGGCAACAAGGAAGCTGATCCATTTGCTGATTTTGATCATAGAGGTTCTGCTGAATCTCCAGAGAAGCCCAAATTGAGTGTTAGAAAATCGCCTGAGCACAGTACTCCTTTCCAAATGGGTATTTCGTCAAACAATAAAAAGGCTTTCTTGCCTCCTACAAAAGCTGGTAATACCCAGGAAATGAAGAGTAACCAGACCTTTCAGGACCAGCATTCTGAAGAGGATCTCATGGCACCTGTGTATCCTGTAAGAGATGTGAAGATGGAGTCTGAAGTTCAGGATCCATTCAGTGTTGACCAGCAAGATGGACCAGTATTACACAACAGGAGAGATTTATTCTCCACAGATGCCTTCTCCTTGCTTGAGTATCCAGTAAACGCTACAGACGAGGGCACTAATGTCAGCTCTGGTGGGAAAACTCTTGTGCGGGCCTGGGTTTCGCCCTCAGAGACGCAGTTCAACACTGGGCAGGGTAGCAGCGGAGGAGGACCAGCGGGGAAGGCGGGTGAGCCAGCCTCAACTCCTCGCAGGTGAGACTGAAACGCTCTGTCTTACTTACCACCGAGTCCGGTCGTGCTTATGGACAGGAACCTGATGGAATATTCTTGAGCCTTTGGTTTGCGGCAGGTTGGCATGTTGTTAAAAATTGTGTGAAGCAGGGGGATCGGGTATCTTGCAGAAGCGGTGTTTTCCTGCCATGGCTGAGGGGAGGCTGTTGGCATGTAGACTGTACTGCACTAGATAAAAGTGCAGGCTAAGAAGTGCTTATTTGGAACACTGAAAGTGGCAGTAGCACCATGTTAGTGGGTGTGTTACTGACTAAGTATACAGGTAAACCCCCCCAGCAGTACAGGTTTGCTATAATGCAGCTAAACTTTCAATACCAGCTACCAGGTTGTGTGATAGATGCCCCGCTGTACAGAGTTGTAACATAATGCCAGAAATTCACCTGCAAATCAGGACAACTGAAGCTCACGTTGGACTAGCAGCTTCTTCCTGTACCACCCTGCCTTGCAGTGTAATACTGTGTAGTACGGCAACCTGTAAGGGACATAATTTGGTAATATGCTTAGTTTCATGTCTCGTGTTTGTGCAATATCCCTGTTTTAATCTCATAAATAAAGTACAATCCTGCAAAATGGTGCCAAAACAAGGAAAAGTTCAGTACAGCGCATTGCTTTCCAGAGTCCTCCTTTCGCTAATGAAGGCGGAGTCCCTGCTCTGTGTCCGTCTCTCGCGTGTCTAGACAGGTCTGATCTCCTTGCTGTGTGCAGAGGGGATGGTGTGTTGTGCGCCACAATGCCCCGTGTGTGTATGCTGCACTGGTCGATGCATCGGCGTTTTACAGCGTTTCGGTGTTACTTGGGATATTTAGGTTTTCGGACGGGCTGGGGATAGATTTGTTTTTCTCCGTGTAAAGTGACGTAAATAGGATCCCGAATCAACGAATTAGTTGCGTAAAATGACTGTCCAAACACAGGTAAACCCCACCCTCACACTGGCCTTGACTTTGAACTTGGTGGCCGACAGTGACCGTGATGTTGGTTGAATATTTCCTAACTGCTTTACGCTGTAACGTAACTATTGAATTTATTGATTTGTAGCTTAGCTAACCAGTTGACATTTACATTTTAGCAACTTTTTATTTTTAGTCATGTTACATTTTACTGTAGCTCAAATTTAATAAAGATGGTAAAATTTGCAGTTTGTAATAAAATATTAAAATAATAAAAATGATTGAAGAAAAAGGTACAAGCGGGCATCTTCCAGCATGTATGCTTCCTTGTGCCCTGGGATAAACTCTCATTGTGGTTGTGTTTCCAGTGACTGTTGATGTTTTGTGGGTGGAAATGGGTTTTTACAGAAGTGAACCAGTGAATAAAATGAAAGACTTGTTAAGACTCACCAATGAAAGTGGCCCCAACAAACTGACTTGGAAATGGACTTCTGGTCCCAGTTGAGTTTGTAAGTTGAGGTGTGTGTGTGTGTGTGTGTGTGTGTGTGTGGCTCAGTATCTTCCTAAATTCCCATAATTGAAATCAGGGGTTGGGAGTAGTGTTCTCTCAGGTGTTCTTAGTCATAAGGGAATCTGTGTGGTGAAGCTTGTGAGATGCTGCTTTGCTAATTCTTTTTCATTGACAATTTGGAAAGTGAGAACCCCGGTTATCACTGATCAATCAAACTATAACACATTTTGAAAAGGCCCACGAAACAGCCGTAGTGGATTTCTGTCAGTTACTGTTGAGTTGGTGAGGTTCCACTGGTAACACTGCTCTGAACGCCAGTCTTCTGGAGCCTTTGTTGCTGCAAGAACGTGTCATCAGGGACTTGGATATCCTTTCTGTATTTGGTTGGTTGTGCTCATCTTGTTCTTCTCTTTATAGACCCCACCCAGTGAAGCCCATGAGCACCGTGGAGAGCCAGCTCTCCACAAGCTCGCTGCTGGGATGGGACAACAAGCCAACTGACACCGACGAGCTGAAGCCAGGGAAGATGAAGGTACCAAGCTTACGGATGCAGTTGGCTCTCCAGCAATGGGGGCAAACGGCAGTTAAGGTGTCTGTTCAGAATGCCAGGTTTTCACTGACTAGTGCAGAGTTTGGCCGACTTACGACGGTGTTGGAAGTAATCAGCCACAGAAGATCTTCACAACTCCTCACGCTGCGTTTTGACAAGAATCCATTCTCGGCACTTTGCCAGGATTTTTGAGAAATGATTTGTAGAAACTGGCTTTTTGTAGCACGTCGTAAGATCACGTAACGGTTCAGCATATAATTCGATGGCACAATTGTAGCGGGTCACTTGGTTTACTTGTATGTCGGTATTTTTTTCCTTGAAAACGACCGGAGACGCGTGTCCTGTTTCCCCAGGGTTCTACCGCAGTAGGGAGCGGGCCGTATTCACAGCTGACGCAGGAGGAGCTCGTCACGCTGGTGGTGAAACAGCAGGCTGAACTGAGCAAGAAGGACAGCAAGATCATCGAGCTGGAGGAGTACATCGACAACTTGTTGGTCCGGGTCATCGATGAGAAGCCCAGCATTCTTATGGCCGTGAATTCTAGCAAACAGGCCTTCTAGAGGCTGAGGTGCAGCACTCGGGAAGTGGGGGAAAGGGCTTCTATTTGATGCGGAATATAGGGATTTTGGATCATCCTATGAAGGTTCACAAGTCTGTCGCTTCCTGCTGCAGCCGTACACTAGAGCATGCGCACTTTATTACGGGGTGTTTTGCTGACCAATCTGAACGTATCAAATGAAGGAATTGTGGTATTTGGGAATGAGAAAAGGATGAAGATAATAGTAATAGTGCATCAGATCCACTTTGTTTTATAGACCTCTGAACATGTGCATAAACCTGATTCTTTGCTGTTGTGATATAGTTGTGCTGAAGGTACAGTTTTCCGTTTGATTTCATCACGTGTGTTTTTAACTGCTGTCGCTGCTCGCATGCTTAACCTCCTGATCTTTGTCATTTCACCTATGAAGGAGTTCACGATGCTGTGTTTGCATCTTATTATTCTATGGGGGAAAAAAACTGCTGTTGTGCTTTTTTGGGGGGGGGGAGCAAAATGGCCTAAATCACTGCAGAAAGAACAACTGAGCACTGAAGTGATGGGGGTTTAATTTGTTGCAGTTGAACGCTGGTCTGATTGTGAAGCCGGTAGTGCAGAGAACCCGGGGCTCCCCGAAAGCCCCCACGTCACAGCAGGCGTCCGGGGCCGTTTGACCTCAGGCGGCCGCACGTGCGATACTAGAAGACGGTTTTCGTAACCTGGCGTCGGCCTCCCGGGTCTTTCGTTCTGTCAGTGTGTTCTGTGCTGCGTTCACTAAGTGGACTCGGTTGCGTAGCACTTACTTCCATAGCGGTGCTTGTGGCGGCGTCTTTCGGGGTTTGCATTCTGTACTTGTCATCGTCTCTGCTTTGTGCATCTCACTTATAGTCCAGATGTTTTGACCATCTTTCTCCATGGTTTGTGTGGCTAAGTGAAACTCTTGTTTTCTGTGTTGTACATTAACATGCTTCCTAAATCAGTTTTGAGCTCTTCTGGGGAACAGATGCATCTGCTTAGTGAATCTTTTTTCCATTTTCAAAGGAGTGTGTTTTTAAACTTTGACCCCACGCTGGTCGACGACGTACTCGTCCAAACCTCGCGACAGTATTGTTCTAAATGAGGAAAAGGACATTAAAGAAGCGGAGGAGTGAGAGCAGTACATTTTTAAATGAGGTTCAAGTGGGGCGTGAATGAGGGCGTCTCCTTTATATACGTTAGTGTGGACCCGCTTACACTCAGCAATAAAAATATGAAGTGATATTGTAAAGTAAAACTAACATAGCTGCTGTTTCGATTTCACTTCCCTTTAAGAAAATGACTTCAATTTGCTGCAATATTTTTGTTGCTTATCAAAGTGCTTAAGAGAAACGGTATCGCCTCTGCCGTGCCTTACAGTGACGCTCATCGTAGCGGTAAGGTCTTCCGTAATCCTTGTTTCACATCTTGGCTGCCTTAGTATTTACTGTTTTCCTAACGTCAGACGTTCACTCGTCTGGTCCTCCGTCGGCTGTGATCCGGCTCTTGTCTAAAGGTACACTAGTGCCGTGTTTGAGAGACCTTCCTCGGGGTATCGTGGCGTTTTCACAATACTTTCATAAATTTCTGGTACTTCGGACTTTATAAGCATTCTGGAACTTTCCTGGTACACTTAATAAAAGTATGTTGTAAAATGATGTTTTTCTGCTTTGTTCTTTTGAAGTGGTTTTGCAATTATCACCATTGGTTTCTCTCACACACACACACACACACACACACACACAATTTACTTTTCCAAAGTTGAAACCATTGTCTGAAACTGTTATAAATCTTGTTGTGCTTCTAGGCGGACATGTGACGTAAGGTGAGATTTATGTGCTAATGAGATCCTTTGAACTTTAGAATTGAATGTTCTAGTGCTGTGTGGACCCGACACTTGAAAATAGTTTCTGACTCTTGTGTTTCTAGGTCCAGGTCCTTTTAGGAGGAAATCTGGCGATAAGGTTGTAACATTGCTTGCGTTCCAGGGTGGTGGAATGTTAAATATTTCCATCGTTGGCCAAAAGCTTTTCTCATAAACCCAGGGGGGTCAGTAATTGTCTACTGTGGATTTTTTTCTCAAGATGCTTTAGACAGATTTTCATTGAACTTAAATTACAAATGACACAAAAATTCCCTTCTAGACTTTTTAATGTCATTTCACAACCACTCGCTCTTAGGGACAGTAGTGCCTCCTGTATGAGGATCGTGAAAACGTCTCTGGTCAAAGCTGTCCGTTTTGCTCGTGGGCGGGGGACCTCTGGCGAAGTGCCGTAGAAGGAATCTGTGAAGGCCTGCGGAACGAATCCATCTGGCCGTCCTGAGCTGCGCGGAGCCCTAAGATGTACGAGTCGCAGGCGCTCGGTCCATCTGAACCCGGCTCTGCTGTCGCAGACGGACGCCGTTCGTCTCCGAGCAGAACCGCTCCCCCGCAGGAACGTTGGCGTTCCTTCAGATAAGAGGTTAACCTGCGTTGCCGTTACTGGCGGAAACGCGTTTCCCTCATTCCGAAAGACGAGGTGGCTGTCGGTGTATCGTGCGCCTGTCTGCCCACCGGGGTTGTCGCCCGTTACGGTGGAAGTTTCGCCGACGTTTTTGTTTTTTTGCGTTCGGTTGCGTAACGACACACACAAGCTGAATCCTGGCAGCCGTCATCCTCGCGAGACCCCGTCTTCTCGCTCATCTTCCTCTGTAGCTTCCGCTGAGGGAAGTGGAGCCACCTTGTTTTATTCCTTTCAAAGCTTCCCGTGTAAAAGAGGCCTTCAGAAACTGCCTAAACCACCGAGTGCGTCGTTTCACGGCCCCTTTTGTATTTTCTCCGACGTCTGTCAACCATCAGCTCTGCTGCCCCTCCATCAAGTGCACTTTTTAAATGGTCCCCAGTTGAACTGCCGAATTAACCAGTACATTTCACGCCATTTATGTTAAATTCTATTAAGCACAGTTTCACACATTTGTTCTTTTTCTACATTTGACTTCATTTTCACAGCCTGTTCAGATACAGCACTGTAGGTCTGAAGCTCAGGTCTGCTGTGGAAACCTGTAATTTATCAAACTGCTTTAGGCCCATTAGCACAGTGTAGCTAAGCTGTGTGTGTGTGTGTGCGGCTGCCCTGGTCAGTTGTGTTGTGTTTAACGCTTCACTTGCACGTTTGCTGTAATGGTTGATGAGGAAAACCGGTCTTGGAGACCGAGGAGTCTGTCAATTTCCCAGTTCACCTGCTGGACACGACAGCGTTTTGGGCATCTGTGTAAACCCCTCCCTTCCTGCACGATTTCTCAACATCGATGGTACCTCACGCAGCCAGAGCAACGTTCCAGGTGGTGGAGCCTTAAAAGAAGAATCAGAAGTCAGTGGTTTGCAGGTCGTGTCATTTTAAAACCAGCCATAAGCTATTTAAAACGTCACATGTGCCTCTTGACTCACGCATTTTCCGGAAGCTTTTGGGCTCAGCAGTGAGCTAATAAACCACTGAAGCGTCAACCAGCAGCTCTTTGCTGAAGTCCACACCTGACTGGAACGGCTGCTTTTCCCAGCAGCCCCCATCCTGGCTGTTATACTGCTGACCTAACCTTGTTGTGTGTATGGGGGGGGGGACTGTGGGTTCGCATCTCCTCTGTGTGTCAGTTGGACTCCACTGATACTGCAGTCCAGCCTTGAACCCAGTGAATCCTAATCTATTGGTCTTTAATATGCCAAAAAATAAAGTCCTCGCTTGGTTTTTGACAGAAGTGAGGAATAAGCAGCTGCGACGGCGTGTTGGCCTCACCTCGCCCTCCCTTAACCGTCTCCTTTTACGGGAAACGACTTGGCCGTTGGGCAGGAGAGCTTTTCCGAGACGGCGGGTGTCGAACGCCGTCCGCGTGCAAAACGTTCCCGCTTTTTGAAGGTCTGCAGTTGTACGTGAGGCAGCGCAGCCGTTCTGGAACAAACGTGGGCAGGGGGGCCGAGGACTGAGGCTGTTCCCTCGCTGCGCCGCGAGAGGAACGTTCCCACTCCCACGTGAGACGCTGAGTCACCTGCCGGATTGTCCAGCTTCTTCTCCCCGCTCATCTGCTGCTCTTTCATGCACTTTTATGGAAGCGTTGAAAACGTCGCATTACGTAGGGATGGAAAGAAGAAGCACGCGTCTACCGACTCGCCTGACCCCCCCCTTTCACGTTCTTCTCGCGTATGTGCCGTGTGTGACGGCTGGTCTCTTAAGCTAAATTACCAGAAAGTCGGGGAACTTTGGTAAAAACACAACGTGCTGTAGCATGTTAACCGGATCCCTCGAGATACGGGTCTCTCATTTGACTTTTGGCCTTTATGAGTTAAATAATTCAACGCCCTTTACTGAGGTGCAGCCGTTTGTGAGATGGATTTTTTTTTTCCCCCCATTTGTGAGTAATAAGAGCCGTAGGCGCGACGACGGCAATTTCGTCTCCGATTTAGGAAATTCCGTCTGACCGGCCCATTTCCCGGAACGAACTGCGCTTGTCTCTTTCCGAACAGCTCGCTTGACGTCTCGTTCTGCGGACGAACCCCCGTTTAAAATGGTCTCCGAAGAACCTTCAGAAGCGTCTCTCCCACCCTCGTCTTTAACGGCGTACCTGTGCAGTAAGGCGTTTCCTGCACAAATAAGGCAGACGGGATTTTAAATTCATACCCTTTATTTCCACTCAAACCTCCCGCTTGGAAAGATACTTTTGTTGTTTTTGCTTTTGCAAATGTACCTATTTATTGTATCGCAGTTTGAATGTGGGTGGCTTTTTTTGACGCTGAAAGAACCATCTAGCAGATGATGTACTAATCCATTGCTGTATGTACAGAATGTCCTCATTTACAATGACCCCGCTGCCCCGGCTTTGTCACCCGACCTCGGCTCTATTGTCCGCCGAGCGGTTGGCAGCGGGACGTCTGTCGTTGTCACACCCCTCCGTTCAGCCCGCTTCCCCTTCCCACGCTGCCCCACGCCGCCGACCTGGACGTGGAAACGACGACCCCCCCCCCCCCCCCCCCCCCCCCCCCGCCGAATTGAACTCAACCTGTCGGTAAGTCTTGGAACCGCTGCGTTTCGGTTGACCCCTTTTGCGAGGCTTTCACCCAACCCCATGTGCGTCACAGCACCCCGCTGGCCACAGCGCAGTTGTTGGCGGGCGCAGCGACACGGCGGCGGCAGGCAAACATGCGGCGCAGCTCGGCGCGGAAGCGGTCGTGCAGCCAGGCGTACAGGAAGGGGTTGCAGCAGGAAGAGCTCATGGCGCACAGGTGACACAGCAGCTGGATGAGGAGGAAGTAGCGCTTGTGGATCAGGTGAATGTCGACGTCGCGCAGCACGTTGAACACGTGAATGGGAAGCCAGCACACGCCGAAGGCGACCACCACCAGAGCCACCAGGCGGAAGGTCTTGCGCTTGCGGGCGCGCTGGGCCCGGGCCTGGCTCTGCGTCTGGTGGCCCGGCGCGATGCAGTTGCGCAGCTTGACGGAGATGCACAGGTAAGAGATGCAGAGGGCCGACAGCGGCAGGACGAAGGTGACGAGCAAGGTGCTGTAAGCGTAGGCCAGCCGCTCGTGCTCCTGGCCCATCCAGAACTCCTCGCATATGGTGAAGCCCTCGTCCCGGAATTCCACGTGGTAGGTGTGGGCCACCGCCGGAGCCACCAGGCCGCAGGAGAGCAGCCAGATGCCGAGCAGCACGTGGGCGCAGGCAGGAACGGAGATGCGCTTCTTCAGTGGGTGCACCGTCGCGTAGTACCTGCAGGAAGAAGAGCGAGTCGGGAGTTCGCGTGCCGGCTGCTCGCCGTCCGCATCTTCGGGAAACGGCGCAACTCGAAGCTGAGGTATTCAAATCGTCGGCCTTGCCGGATATTGCGGGATCTTTCAGCCGTGCGTTTTTGAAATTGGATACGGGTCCCTTTGAGTAATATTACAAAAGATGAATACTGCCTCAAAGGAACAGGCCTCATTAAAATATTTCCAGAGCAGAAATTGCTCTTCCCTCATCCGCGTTTGTGAATGTACGCGCTGGCGTGTGCGCCTGCCTGCCTGCCTGCCTGTCTGCCTGCCTGTCTGCCTGCCTGCCTGTCTGCCTGCCTGCCTGTCAGCCCTTTACTCCTGTGGGGGGGGGCGGTCTGCCTACAAGAACATGCCGTCGAAGGGTAAAATCCTGTGTGGTGCAGCTGAGGCAAGAGCAGCTTTGCCATAAGTCCCCGGAAAGAAGGATGTTAACCAGTGCGCTGCTGGTTAGTTCTCACAGCTTTACTTTCATCCTAACAAACGGGTTTTTTTTTTGTGTGGCTCTTGTACGTTTCCCCTGGTGAAACGTTGTGCGATTCGGAAACAATTTCCAATGTTTATAACAAAATCGATTCTAGTAAGTAGGTATTTCTGCCATTTCTCTGCTCGTGTTTAAAACGTAACATTAACACACTTTTGTTGCCTTTTTTAAAACTTTTAACCTTTTTAAAAAATTAACCATATGCCTGCAATAAGGCTATTACAATATGAACAGCAAGCAGCTCGCAGACATTTCTGTCCCCGTTCATCACGGCATCTTTCTTAAAGACCCCTTAAAGACCCCTTTACAGCCATGCGCACCTGTCCACGGCGATGGCCGTCAGCGTGAAGACGGAGACGTAGACCGTGACGGGCTGGATGAGGAACACCAGGTAGCACATGAAGCGCCCGAAGACCCAGCCGCGTGGATTGAAGGCGTAGGCCAGCGTGAAGGGCACGCAGGTGGCGCACATGAGCATGTCGGAGAAGGCCAGGTTGCCGATGAAGAAGTTGGTGACGTTGTGCATCTTGCGCGAGCGGCAGATGACGTACAGCAGCAGGTAGTTGCCGAAGATGCCCACCAGAACCACCAGCGCGTAGCACGGGATGATGAGGGCCTTGAAGGACTGCAGGAGCTCGACGCCAGCAAACGGGGAACCGTGCCCGGAAGAGTCGTTGCGCGCGGCCGCCGCCGGCGCTCGGCCCGAGCCGTTCTCCCGGCCGCAGGGCGGCGCTGCTCCCGCCGGCCACGCGCAACCTCCGCCGCCACCGCCTTCCATCCCAGCGCCGTCACGCCGCGGGCTAGGAAGCAAAACGAACGTTAGCCGAGACCCCGGGTCATCCGCTCGCGACCAGTTCCTTTCCTACGTTACGAACCTCAGGCCTCCGCTTTCACAGCGACTGCCTGCCGGCCCGATGAATTAAACAACGGTGTTTCTCCTCTGGGGCCGGGTGTCTTCTCACCCGCAGCGAGGTTGAAGTCAGGCCGGATGTGAAAGGCTGAAGGAGCTGGCCAGCGTGCGCGTCACTCCGCCACTGCGCTCCGTGTACCGGGCCTCAATAGACCTGATTGCACCCGGTGTTGCGCGTCGTGTTCCTCCTGAATGCTGGGCTGATGATCCGGGCCGCCGGGGGTCGTGTTCGAGGCGTTGTCTCTACGCGGGGACCTCCCGGCGGCTCTGCGGAGGACTTTCCCCTGATTGTAATGGCTGCCCGTCTGTCGCACTTTGATCTGGAAAAGACCCGTCCCTCTGGGACGTCGAGGTTTCGGTACCAGCCGCCGTTCGCCGCCCGGCGATGCTGGAGAGCGATGGAATGATACGCTCCACGCCTGCAGAAACTGTATTAGTCCGCAGCCCTAGTGCCGCTTGAAAAACAACTCCACGGTTGAACCTCGTATTTATAACTGTTTTAAATACTCCTCCAGGTGAGGGAACGGCGGCACCTTCCACTTTTTGTGACGTGGCGTCCTGAGCAGAACTTCTTAACCGACCTGAAGCTACCAGTTAAAAAATAACAAGCATCTGAAATGAAAGACGTTGGTTCTCCTGAAGCCGGCAGAGACGATCATTAAGTCTTCAGGATCCTTTTTTTATGGTGAAACTAAGCCTGGAACAAAGAGTCTCTCAGGGGANGGTTCTCCTGAAGCCGGCAGAGACGATCATTAAGTCTTCAGGATCCTTTTTTTATGGTGAAACTAAGCCTGGAACAGAGTCTCTCAGGGGNTCTGAAATGAAAGACGTTGGTTCTCCTGAAGCCGGCAGAGACGATCATTAAGTCTTCAGGATCCTTTTTTTATGGTGAAACTAAGCCTGGAACAAAGAGTCTCTCAGGGGAAAAAAAAACACTGATTTAATACATCTTGTAAACGTAGGCTGGTGTCAGATCTTTACGTCTCTATAAGCATGTTTAAACCCTCATAACCAAGTGGCAAATACATCATTTTTAGGCAACTTTGCACAACATCAAGGTCAATGAAGCAACAGGTGCCAGCTACCTCACTTTTAACCCTTTAAAGTTGTCAAGATCCTCTGCGAGTGTGAAAAGACAACCAAAGTGTTTTATTAGTGATCCTGGCAAAACCTGTCACTGGAACCACCTGAAGTTTGTCCGACTTGTTTTGGTGAGCTGCAGGATTAGCTGGTTTTCACACGACCGCAGATTCCTTTATCAAAGAGACGGTTTCAAAATGGTCGGCTTGTCTTTCCGATGCAAAAATCGTGATCCGCATTCCTGTACGGAGGCAGTTTGCCCCGCCGGATGCTCGTGCAGATGCTGTTGATCAGGCACGGTTCTTCTGAGGAGGGTCAGGTGGGCATCAGTCCCTGGACAGACTTCTTATTTTTCCCTCTGTTTTCCTTCAATTTTATATATTAACACTTTTTGGTTTAACCCAGAGAAAAAGGGGCTCTTTGTTTATGCAACTCTGTTCACGGGATCAGCATCTCAAGGTTGTCTTCCCAACACTGGTTTGTTTATTGGGTTTTAAGATACACTTGTGCAAAATCTGTATGTTATTGTTCATCCTGTGAATTTGCTTTTTAATCTGGAAAACAAACTTATGGTAGCGACGTATTTCTTTGGCGTTTAGCTGCTGCCCACCATCGGCTCACGTGCGATCTCGCTGTAACTCAGGTGCCTACAGCACCGCACCTTCAAGTAGGACACAAGTCCACTTTTCGTGTCACAAAAGGCCATTTATTTACTGTTTGATTTCAAGAACTAAAAATATCCTCATAGCAAATATTAAACGTTGAGGCTGAAAAATCAATATGCGTTTCCCTCCATTTTCGCTGTGAAGATCGTCTTTCCAACCAGAATTTTCCCGCTGTTTTTAACGAATTACCACGTGTTTTACAGCAGAACAAATGCAGAAATAAACAGACGTGAACACGCAAGATATGTTTTGCCAAAGTAAAGCGTTTGTTTTACTGTTCAACGCATTAAGAAGCGGAAGGACGATGAGCCGTTGAGCGTCTTTCTGTAAAATGATCGTCACGTGAATCTCCTGTTGTACCGTTCAGGAGAACTTCTCAAAAGGACAGCGTTGAAGCGGACCGGCAGTAATTAATACTAATTATTAATTGATGACTAATAATCCCGCGGTGACGCACTTCCGGCTTCAGTTACTTGAAAACCAGCTCCTAAAGCAGAAGAAACGGAGTTTATAGGATCGCTGGGATGCTGGGATGATGGGGGGGGGATAAACCCCGTATTTGCGTGCAACCCCAGCGAAATGTTAACAGTCCTGTTCTCTTCAGGTGGCTGCAGCGGGGCGTCGTGGGGGGCAGAAAGCGGTCCGAGCGGATCGCTTCTCACGAGCAGCTTTGCGTTTGGTCACGTTGAACGAAGCGTTGTGGAAGTAACAGCTGAAGCTTTTTATTTTTTTTTTAAACGTATAAAAAATACCGACCCCCCCCCCCGCCGCACAGCTGCGATTTCGTCCGTTTCACACCTTGGCAGGTAGCGCGGACTGGACACCTGTGGCACCTTTTACGTTCAACTCATATTCAGGGTCGCTGATCTCGCTTTCGAACGACAACAGAAGCGACCCGACGGGGGGGTTCAGGTCCCGCGTGTTCGGCGGAGGAGGAAAACTGTGCGTTTTAAACGGACGTGTATTTGCGAGAAACGGCCGAGCGCGCGCAGCCCCGCGCAGCCCCGCACAGCGCGGACGGGTCCGCCGGTCNGACCCGACGGGGGGTTCAGGTCCCGCGTGTTCGGCGGAGGAGGAAAACTGTGCGTTTTAAACGGACGTGTATTTGCGAGAAACGGCCGAGCGCGCGCACAGCGCGGACGGGTCCGCCGGTCGCACCTGTGAGGACTGAACGAACCGGCTTAGGTAGAAAAATAAAAAAAGAAACTACATTTTTTCCTACATTAAGGGGGGAAAATGCACATTTAAAGCGACACCAGTGCGTGGAACGCAGCCGGCCGGTGCGTGTTGCGGGGACGTGTCCGCAGCGGGTGGATCTGCTCACCTTCAGCGCAGCGCAGATGTCCGCTGTGAACCAAAGGGCGCCGTTTCTGCGACGCCGGAGCCAGAAGACCGAAGGAGCGGCAGCATCTCCAGCATCATCCCGGCGGGTCTCGGCGCTCGGGGAGGTGATGGTCGGGGGGGAGGTGGAGTCCCACCAGCGTGACTGATGCTCTCGGTCTGCCAATATCTGCCGGTGGAGGAGGCTGGAGGGCGGAGAAACTTTCTCAGGGCGAACTTCTCTAGCTGAAGCCCGCGGAGATGCTGCTGCTGCGCCACGCAGGTTCAAGTGCGGTTTCACGCGGGCTGTGACGTGAACATTGCGCACAAGTCGCATCTCGGCTTCCTTTTACGCCACTGAGCCCCGAATTACCTGTCTGTCGGGACGTGATTTGTGGCTCGGCCGGTCAGGAGCCTGTCTGAGCACTTTTTGACTGCAAGTGACTCTTCCTGCTCCCGAGTCCCGCGGGTTCGGTGCTAGAATGTTCCTCTTTCTAGCTGAGTGTTTTCCACATGCAGGCGAACCTATGGTGGAAGAACCTTTTCCCCATCCAACCAGAAACGAGAAGCTCATGCGTTTCCAGCAGAAGAACCTTCATGGTGGCTGTGAATGGGGGGCGTTTTATCCCATTCGGGGACGATGGTGACGCAAACGGCCACCCAGGATCTTCAGTGTTTGGCTTCTGTTCTCACAGCTTATATTAGCTTGGGGGGAGGGGGCAAGAAGGCACGAGGGGCTGCCACTCTTACCCTCTTTAGTGAATTTTTACTGTCTGTTTATTTTTTCACAGCTTAGTCTGAGTGGGGTTTGCATGGGCTCCCCTTGTTTGTTGGTTTCAGGTGCTCTGGTTTCTTCCCATAGTGTAGACATGGCTTTCAGGTTACTGACTGCTCTGAATTCACTGTGTGTGTGTGCGCGCACACTGCATGGCCAAAAGTATGGGACACACCACACACAGCTGGCATCTGCCAACCCCACGGTTCCTCCAGCAGACTGGAGCGAAGCGAGAGCCGTCATTCCGGAGAAGGTCTTTCTGCTGCGGTCGGGGGTTACGCCCCGCTGTCCGACACCTGACTCCGAACGCGGTGAGCTTGAGGTTGCGTGCAGCTGCTCGGCACTGTGGATCAGGGCAGAACTCTCACCAGCTGACGTGTGGAGAGGGGGCCTCATGTGACGGCGTCACGCTAGATGTCACCAAGCTCTTCAGGACGACCCCGCCTGCTGCAGATGTTTCTCCAAGAAGACGGGTGACCGTTTCCTTCGTTTCAAGTTCCGTTGGTCAGGCGTGTGGCCGAAATAGCCAGACCTGTTCATCAGAAGGTGTATCCATGTGACAAACGTATGGAACAGTTTTTTTGTGCAGCTGTACGTATGAGTTTTCATCTTCCTTTAGGGTTACCTGGTTGGGTGAGGGAAGTATGTGCATGTGTGTGTCTTTGCCTGTGTGCGGTACCCCTTCCCCAGGAAGGACAGATGAACGTGGGCTGGACAGTTAGGCCTCTGCGTTGTGATAATCGAAGTGACGGCCGGGTTTGACACCCCCCAAACCTCCCTCCTCCCTGCAGGTTCCATTAGAAGCAATTTCCTGCGTGTGGCTGGAAGGGAACTGGGGCGAGCGCGGCGTGGTGTTGCCGTTTCGGGTTTGTTCAGCCTATTTAGGAGTGGAGGGAGCAAATGAAAAAACCCTTCAGAGATCACTAATGGTCTCCTGTGGTGGTCACTCTTAATTACCCGCATTGTCTGTCCGGCGATGGAGAGGGACCCGCCGCCGCTTTTCTCGCCTACGTCCGCGTTGCGGCTGCGTCCCTGCGAAACGTGGGCGGAAGGAAGAGAAACGTATAATAATCCGAGGGGAAGGTGAGGGTCGGTCGCCGGGGGCGGGGAGAGCACCCGGCAGCTCCAGGTTTTGCGTCTGTTTTCTGCTCCCCTGCGTTCAGCCCGACACGGACCTGAGTGGAAGTCATCTGCATGAGAAAAGAGTCGCTCCTGGTTTGACACCAAAGGGTTTTTCTCTTTTTTTTTTTTTTTTCCCCTCCGCTTTTCTTTTTTTATGACATGAAAGTGGTTTCAGTGATGCCTCAGAAATGTACCTGGAAGTTCTGCAGCAGAAGAGCAAGTCACTTATGCAGGGAAGGGAAGGTGATAATGGGGCCTGTGGCTGTGCTGGAGCGTCGGCGTCTCCGTCGGGGTCCGTGTGAAGAAGCATTTTACGCCAGGTCTCTCTCTCTCGCTCTCTCACACACACAGAGTAGCATCGGCAGTGTGTTTTAAATGCTCTCTCTTCTCAAGATGGCCGCTCTCGGCAGGGGGTGGAGCGGGTTGTGTAAGACGAGGTGAAGTGCTGGTCAGACAGTAACTACCCAGGAAGCAGCAGGAGAGAAGCTCACGTTTTTGGTCTCCGGCGGCTGGATCGATGGCTGAGGCGCTTGTGCCGAAAGCGGGTAGTTGAGAGCCGGCAGCGTCTGGTCTCCGAACCCTCAGGAACAGCAGGCAGCACAATTGACGGTGGCGAAATGCACCCCGTTTCCCGGCTCGCGCGTCGGCTGCACAAAGTAACCGCGGGAGGGATTAATATAGCGCTTTGAGGGGGTTTGTCCCCCCTGCGAGAGGCAAATAACAGTCTCATGGCAGAAGGGAAGCTTGATCCAGTAGGGTGACGCCCGCAGCCTCCAGGATGGGTGATATGAGCCCTGGTAACCAGCGGAGTGGTTAACTGGGAACAACTGCAAACTAGTCTGGGGGAATAACTTGTACGAAGTGATCCTGTCCCACCAGGAAGCTCCGCCCCCTGCAGATGGTGCCATATAGGGGTTTTAGTGCATTTTATGTGACAAAACGCCATAATGGACAGTCGGCGATATTTTAGACCATCTTACCGTGAAGAATAAGTCTGATAACTGGTGGCTTTGACACGGCCTCTGAAAAACATTCTAAAACGGTGGGTAACTGCTGCGGCGACGTGGTGGCTGCACCTGCGTCCTCCTGCCCTCCCGGTCAAACCAGAAGCGGGTCTGTAGGCCCGGGGGTGGGGGGGTCCGGCGGAGCTTGACCCGCGTTCGGCTTCGGCGCCGCAATCTGCTGTTTGCACAGCCGCCAGCTTTTGTGCCCCTCGTGCGGACCCCGTCCTTTCGCAGGCGCGGGCGGCTCCGTCGGCCTCGGTTTACTCAGAAACGGATCCCCTGCTCTTATCGCCCGGCCATTGTCCCCCCCCACGGCGGAGCCCCCCCGCGCACGCGATAACCAGCCCCCGCGGCGCAGCACAGCTTCCCATAGCGGACAGAGTCATTTCCGCCGTGAGCGGCAGAGAAAAGCCGAGCGACGGAGCGAGGGCCGTTTTTCACCTGCCTGACGGCTGAATTAGGCTCTTAATAAACGTCGGCCTCCTGTTTAATATAAATGCAAATACGTCTCTTATCTGGCTTTATCTGCACTTTTCTGCCGCTGCTTTCGGCCGGAGAGAAAGAGCAGGTCCGGCTCTCGCGTCACAACTTCCCACGGCCGTTTGAACAGCTTGCGGTCGTGTGGCCGGCGACGCCGACCTCTTTGTTACCCGCAACCCCCTCTGCCCGGCGCCGGCGCGGGGGGTCGGGAGGCGCGGCGATGCCAAAGCGAACCGGTTGCGCTTTGAGAAAAAGCCCTTTGTTGTCAGGTTGAAGAGTTTTGCGTGGAAATATTTACTGCGTTCAATTATTCAGTAAAGCCTTAGGAAGCGTCAGGTTGTGTTGGGTGGCGTTTTCTGCACGGTTTGTCTTATAACCTCATCAAGGGTTTCGGTTAATGAATAGAAGGAGCTGGGCTTCTGTGGTCGGTACAGTCAGACCTTCAGCTCATCACCGACCTGTCAGATGATCAGCGAGATGTGATGTTCATTATTTCTTCCGTTTTAGGCACTCAGTCGTTTCATTGTATTTTTGGAGAGAAACTAAATTTTGGGAAAATGCTTTTGCATCACATTGTTGCAGAGATTAGCGTATCTCCCAGTTTCACCTCCACCACCACCGACCACCTCTCCCGGTTTCACCTCCTCCACCACCACCGACCACCTCTCCCGGTTTCACCTCCTCCACCACCACCGACCACCTCTCCCGGTTTCACCTCCTCCACCACCACCGACCACCTCTCCCGGTTTCACCTCCTCCACCACCACCGACCACCTGTCGCACTTTCACCTCCTCCACCACTGACCACCTCTCCCAGCTTCACCTCCACCACCACCACCGACCACCTCTCCCGGTTTCACCTCCTCCACCACCACCGACCACCTCTCCCGGTTTCACCTCCTCCACCACCACCGACCACCTCTCCCGGTTTCACCTTCACCACCACCACCGACCACTTCTCCCGGTTTCACCTTCACCACCACCACCGACCACCTCTCCCGGTTTCACCTTCACCACCACCACCGACCACTTCTCCCGGTTTCACCTTCACCACCACCACTGACCACCTCTCCCAGTTTCTTCTCCTCCACCACCACCGACCACCTCTCCCGGTTTCACCTCCTCCACCACCACTGACCACCTCTCCCAGTTTCACCTTCACCACCACCACTGACCACCTCTCCCAGTTTCTTCTCCTCCACAGTGAAGGTTTAATGTTACAAGGAGGTTGTGGAAAGTTCTGAGACGGCGCGCAGGGAGGATCAGAATACAGCAGAGACAGGAGGCTGGAGCCCTTTTTAGAAAACAATTTTCCCGAACGCCACATTAGTGATTGAGGCTGCAGCTGAATTACACAAAAACAACCTGAGCAACATCCTAAGACGGCAGAAAACCACGAAGGCCAAATCATCAAGACGGACAAACAGAAATGAGTCGGGTAAAAACAGACCCAGTAAATGTCCCGTTTTCATGACATCTGCAAACGTTCTGTTTTTTACACACGCAGGCAGACGCTCATTTCCAGATGACGGGAGATGCGGCCGAGTTGCTCCGTCGCTTGCTGGTTGACTTCGGTACTTCAGGCCAGACAGCAGAGCAGGACCCTAACTGTCCTGCCCCCCGGGGGGCGATCGGGCAGCGGAGGTGATGCACTTTTGCCGCCACGTTGAGAAAGCAGGCAGGTTGACAGGAAGAGCGCCCTGCTGTAGAGGGGCAAGGGATCTGCACACCTGCTGTGTGTGTTTTTGGGGCCCGGGGGGGGGGGGGGTCTCCGCCTTGTAAAGAGCACCTTCTCCACCCCTTACTGCCCAT
>UFQX01000557.1:155788-333616 GCA_900497675.1 Arapaima gigas | reverse complement strand
TTTTGCTGAAGATAGTTGTGTATGACTGAGATTGGGTGTCTGAGGTCATTGTCAGACTGCAGAATGAATTTGGGACCAATCAGAAACGTCCCTGATGGTAGATAAGACTCTNAGGATTCCTTCTTTTTGCTGAAGATAGTTGTGTATGACTGAGATTGGGTGTCTGAGGTCATTGTCAGACTGCAGAATGAATTTGGGACCAATCAGAAACGTCCCTGATGGTAGATAAGACTCTACCTGTACTTCTCAACAGACATTGAAGTCACATGCCTAAGACTTTTGCACAGTACTGTATGTGTACTGGGTAATATGAGACCTGCCTCTGAAATACTGTACACAGCTATTTTGATAAATGTGCTCTTTTAGACATAATCTTTGAGGTATAATCTTTTCAGATATGTAGTCCTCCAGCCTGTAGTGTTTCAAGCTTAATTTGTCAGGCTCTCCTCTGCACCCATAGGACAAAGAAATCAGTTCCAGTTTGCCTGTGTTGGACCTGATTGATGCGATCCAGCCTGGCAGTATCAACTATGAGCTTGTGAAGACGGACACCCTTTCCGAAGATGACAATGAATTTGGGACCAATCAGAAACCTCCCTGATGGTAGATAAGACTCTACCTGTACTTCTCAACAGACATTGAAGTTGCATGCCTAAGACTTTTGCACAGTACTGTATAATTTTTCCTTCTCTTTAAATATTACTTTACTAGAAATATTAATCTCGCAAAAACAAAGCCTTAAGTGCAAAATCAAATAAAGATAATTTAATGCAATGATGATGTGAGCTTTATTTTTTTAACATCTTGAGCATCCATAAATCAAAATGTTTCTGTCCAGGGTCTATACTGTGTCGCACCCTAAGCCTCCTGGATAGACTCTAAACCTCAGCCACCATGCAAGGGATTATTAATAATGAATAGATGGAGGAAAACAATATTAAAAGACAAGCTTGGAATAATATTTTTGTTTCAAATGTTCTAAAATATGTTATAGTAATCATCATTCACAAAAAGACATTTAGTACTTAATTTGGCATTTTAATTAATATTAATTTAAATTTATTTTTCTTCCCCGGAAACATTTTTCCCCTGAAAAGATAGAATGGTAGTTGGATTTCTTTCAGATAGGGAATTTGCACAATTTTACAGAACTAATTTGGATAATTATTCAAGAAATGGGTGTTATTAGGGCTAAACCTGAAGCAGCAAGTAGCACAGAGATAAAAGCTGCTGTCTCTGGACTTTAAGGACCAAGGTTTGAATCCCACCTGCTTTGAGCAAGATACTTACCCCTGAATTGCCCCAGTAAAAATGACCTAGCTGCATAAATGGGAAAATCATTATACATAGGTTAACATATGTCTCTTTGGATAAAATCAGCAAAATGTACATTTGGCTACAACAGCTAAACAGTGAATCCAGAGGACTGCAGTGTAAATAAACCAGTAACCAGACTAATACTAATTCTGATGAACATATATGTACACTACAGGATCCATGGCTTAACAGCATAATCAAGACAGAACCTGGATGAAGTCATGGAGGGAGATGTCTTGTGTGTCCTTGAACTCCTTCCTGATGTTGAAGAGATCAACCTCGCTGCGGGACACCATGATTCTGATAAGTGCACGGTCATCTGTGCCCAGGCCCTGTGGAACAAACAGGAAGGCCCATTGGAATCAATCTGTGCACAAGCAACATCCCCAGAAAGAAGTACCCTCGAAATTTATACAAATGTTTACCTCAATCACTTTCAACAACCATTTGTTTAAAATACGCACAATGCAGTTTAATCTTTGTAATGGAGAAATATTGAACTATTGTCATCTAACGGCTGTTTTTCAGCATTTAAAGACAGGTCAGAACTGACCTCCATTTTTTCATTACGCGCATATTTCTGATAACTGTGCTGCATTTTCAATGTTTCTCTGAAACTGTGGCATTTCAGAGGGGCTGGTGCTCAGACAAGCACTGGTTCTCTCTTTATACAGCACCATTTGGGAGGTTCTTGATGTCAAAAAAGGAAAAACTGAACAAATGAAATGTATTTCTTCAAATTAACTATTGGTAATTAAAGTAGAATTGTCCTCCAGCCTATGTAAGAAATGTTCTTTCTGCAAGTGAATTCAAAAGTACATTTAAGGCGGCATTTGACACTTTTGCGTACTGTAGTTGAAGCTGGAACTGCCAAAGCAGTGTAGTAACCACATCTTCTTCCTCACTCAAACAAACTGATGGTTTGCGACTTTTAAGACCTCACTATTTCCATTGTTTGAGCTACTGGAAATGATAACTGGATAGGATGTCTGGATTACCACCTGACCACTCAAGAAACTATTCTCAAAATGTTCCATAATGTGTAATGTTTGACTGTCCAGGAGAGGCAGGCAGTTAGTTGGCCTTGGGCCCCCTGAAGATATTTTCTCCTATAACAGCCTTTTTCCTCTCACTCCTCAATTTTCATCTCACTCATCCATTCATAACTCCTCTTTTTGTATTATTCTTTGACTAATGCTCTAAGAGAATTTGTTGGAAAGGAAGGTACATAAAATAAATTTAATTGGAAGAAAATATTTTCCTTCTCTCTCCTAAAGCATTAGGCTATATTTTATAGCCATCTTCTGTTACACATTGAATATTATACATTCGCTACTCTGGGCTTCAGAAATGTCTACCACTCACCTTGGTATAAAGACTGCCCCCAGTTATCTGGACTTTATGGACAGCTCTTTATAAAGGTTAGAGGACTTATTAATGACAGTATTTTTGGGTCATTTTTCTTTAGTAAATGTATGTGTGGGAACAAATTGAAATGATTTTTGCACAGAAGATGGGTAAAAGTTTATTTCTTTGTGTTACACCCCCAGGTCCGAGCGCCTGACACCTGTCCCGCCTCCTCCTGTCATTGGCTCATCGCACCTGTTCCTGGTTAACTTAATCCTTTAAGTACCTGAGCCGTACAACCTGTTGTTGCAAGGTATTGCCATGCTCATTGTGTGCATACTGAGCATTTACTACTTGTTACTCCAGCTATCGACCTGTTTCTGTCCCACGCCCTAGTCTTGTGTTTACTCCTTGTCTGTTTCGTTGTTTGTTTCGGATTGATTCCTGGTTTGACCCACGCCCGATTGCTGACTATGTTTCTGGATCTACCTCTGTGATTAAACGGATTTCGACCTTTCAATTCTGCACGCGTCTGCGTCCTGATCGACCAGTGACACTTTGACACAGATCTGGCCTGGACCTGAAAAAGTGCACATTTAGAGAATCCCACTGACTGGGCCAACAACATACAGACCATATCTGATAAAAGGCTATTCCACTCCTGCTGTCTTTGCAATTGATTTTTCTTCAAACCATTTCATCATTGGCACTCCGACTACCTGAGATTAGTTTCAAATGTATGTAACATTTGTAATAAATATACTGTGACAACGGCTTTACCTTCATGGCTTTGTAGAGGCGATGAGCCAAGTAAGATGGCTGGTTCTTCACACTCCGCACTACAAAGGACAAAACAGTTGACCTCATCACACCAAAGAAACATGACACTGCATTGTTTAGCATCTAAGACATCCTCTGCAATTCTCATTGAAATGATCTGTTGATGGAACACACCCAAAGCCTTACCAATAGCAAACATGGCATTTTTGACATCCCCGGAGAACTCTTTTTTGATGATTAGCTCTATATCCTTGTTGGTACATTTCACAAATTCTTGGAAGACTGAAAAGATAACCAATAAATGGCATGAACTCCTTTGATTGTCATTGCTGCATGTTGTATCTTCTGCTTACAAAATGAGTAGAAAATTCTGTTTGCCTTTACCTTTGCGCAGGTGAGGGAAACTCCTGGTGCAAAGAATGCTCGTGAATCTGGTCTCCATGGCACTGGTGTCATCATTACATGCATCACCAAGTTCCTAAACAACACATTTTCACATATTTATATTGCATTCTGGCCTGGGTTTTGGCTCTGAAAAGAAAAAAGTAACAGAAGCAAAGAAGTTCCACACTACACCATGAAATCGGGGCACAAATACAGTCCGTTTTATTTAGGTTGGGTTAAACTACATGTATTCAGTATTTCAGTAGGAATTAATGATATCAAATACAGTGATGATGTCGTTTTTCTTACTTAATTTCTTGTTATTGGTTATTTGTAAATGGCATAACCAAGAACCTCAAATGAGGTTCACTGAAATGTATCATTAATAATATTAGTATTACTATTATATATTATTACTATATTGGCTGTATTGACTGATAATGTGACAAAAGATGCTTACAATCTGACACGGTTATTAATATTAATAACTTAGTGTTACTAATATTAATAATCTTAATACTACTATTCAGAGTTTTCTGACACAAATATGAATATTATTCATTAATAATACGACATATAGATAAATTATCTACAACATATTTCACTGGTTTTAAAAGCTTTCAATCTTTACACACTTCCTATGCAAACAAATGCATAAAGAAACAAATCTTTAAGAAACAACTTCAGGGGAAAACTTTCAGCCTGATGGAGACATTTTGTGCTCAGCTTCTGTTTAACCAGCCTGAGAAACAGAATTGATGTGGCAAATGTCATGGGAAACAGAACATCCATACTCTGCTGTGGCAGCTGTAACTGCAAAGAAACAAAAGCAAAGTCTGGATTAAGAGGTGTTGGTTTCGAAATGTGGATCTGCACAGTTTGCAGCTGTCCATGCAAACTGTGGGTTAAACCTTTCTTCAGAGTCATATAAATCCAGAGCACCACTCTGCAGGGAAAAGTGTCAGCAAAGAAGGGTTCGAGCTAAATGGGCTTTGGTTTGGTCAAAGGAAACAGTGGACATGGAATAAAACGAATGTAACCTGACTGAAAATTGAAGTGAACATTCAAATGTGTCAAAGAATGACTGAATATTCGATGGTGGGAAGGATCCACTAACCTTTGCATCTGACAGTGCTTTCTCTAAGTCCACGGGACCTTCTTCACGTGCTCCCTGGCCCATGACAACAACACGTGTCATTATTATTATTAGCTTCATTTCATTTTTATTACTCTTTTCATTATTACTGCATCAACTCATGCATGTGACAAAAGAAGCTTAAAATTATGACAGTTATACATCAAAACAGCACCACTGCAGCATCTCCTCTGAGACTGGGCCATGCACACCTTGACATGCTATCTTCTTCCTCCAGCAGCATGCTTGAGATGAACACCATCCATGTACCTGTCTCTTCTGCAGTTTTCACATTACCTTAATGTGGTACAGTTAAGCCAGCTTGCATTGTTTTTAGCATTAGCGTACCTGCACCAAGGAGACAAGAATCCGACAGAAGTGCCCGGAAGTGTCTGAAGAGATGGCATTTTCCAGACTTGTCTTATAGGCTGCAGGACAACAACAAAAGCTGAAACAGTGATGCTACTTACTCTAGCGACAATTACGGTAACTTATTTCTCTTATAAAAGTAAAGTGCTGAGAAGTGAGCTCCCTATTAGATGTCAGAATTAAAACCTTAGATTCCTGAATCAAATTAATGCATATAAGACAAAATGAGAAATCATGACCTTGTAAAATGAACTTACTATTGTACTGGTGTGTGGACTGACTTGAGAAAGATGAAGGTGGTGATATGAGGAGGAGCGGCAAGTGGCTGGTGGTGGATACTCTGATCACTTGCTTTTATTTGATTTCTTATACAATAAATTATTTGCAGTGTGGCTTCAGTAAAATGTAACACAAGAAAAGTATCTTTCTGACTTTATGCATTTTAACATTTGAACCTTTATTCTTCCAAACTCTGAACCACTCATGCACTTTGCACTTTAGTTTACCTTTTTCATCTTTAGGGGCCATTTCTTAGGCATAAATCAAAGCAGTAAATAAATAGATAAGCGGAAAATTAAACCCCAATGATACAAACCAGAAAACAGAAAGAAACAGGATGACATGCAAGCCAGCACGCAGATCCATTCCCACAATGCAGTGGGTCTCGCTCTCTCACACAAACTGCAACTTTCAAACATGGTCTCAGATTTTAGAACAAGATACTTATTAAAAGCAGAGCAGATACAAAAAAAATCAGATAAGGAGAGCCTGAATATTTGGGCCTGAGCATAAACTTAAAGGTAAAGCAGGTAAAACACTTACCTTCTTGATAGGCCTCACACATAGCCTGGATTTCCTGGTTGCTTCTGGTGACAAGAATCTCAATCAAAGCGTGTTCATCTGTACCGGCACCCTGAGAAAAAAGATGCCCTGGTAATGAGCACCTTAAAATAAGAGGAGATCCTTCTCTGCCTTGCAGAGATATGATGCATCACTAAATGAAAATATTTCAAATATTTACCATACAACCATAGCCTAGGAAAAAATAAAATGAAAAAAATAGTTGTGTACATAAGAATAAATAAAACATGCTGCACTGAATTAAATATATTTAGCCGGTTTCTTTTTCTTATTATATACAGAAAAATGTGTATGAAAAGAAGCCCTGAAGCTAAATTGGATTCTGCATTACATTAAATTACATTTTTTACACACACACACACACACACACACACCAGGGATCCATTTTCCAAAGTCCAGCATAATGGACATTTTACTTAAACCACAGTCATTACAATCCTGCAGTACTTTTGACAAACAGACTCAAGATCAGTACTGCAAGCATGTTATTTTGTGACATGGTGTAAACTCTACCTATGCAGTAATATTTAATTTATTTGTCACGTTACAGAGCGGAACTGTAGTAAAACCCTCCTGGAAGGTCCACAGTGCCTTTTTGGTTTTTGCAAAAGCATCACACCAAAAGGTCACACAGTTCCCACCTCCATTGCTTTCCTCATCATTTTTGCATCAAATTCTGCCGGAGTCATCATGAGTCCTAGGATCAGCCGACACAAGTTCTTTGAGAGTTCTGACTTGAGATCGGCCATTAGATCCTGGGGAAGTGCACAAGCAGCACTGTCAGCACTGCGTTCTGGTATCTTGACCGCTGCACTGTTTTTACGCCATTTGGGAACAAAGATCCTTACCCTTCCCATGAGAGACTTGAACACCTGCTTGATTTCCTGCCTTTGTTTATTGCTTCTCTGTGTTATGATATTGATAATGGTGTCTTCATCAGTACCTGGAGTAATTTCAAGACTCATGAAAGAATGGAACTCATTTCAAGCACTTAACTAAGTCAAAATACTTTGGGAGGAGAAAAGCAAAATGAAAAAGAGTAAATCATGGCTCACCAAAGCCTTTCATGGCTTTTCTTAAAGCCTTGGCATCACTGTTGGGGTCAAACCCAGTGAAAGGATGCACAGTTCCCTTCAGCTGCAGAGAAAAAAAATAGGATCATACAAGTTAAATGGATCTGAAACGACTCACTGATTTAAGCATTAGTAAGTTCTAGAAAGTTCAGTGCAAAGTTAGAAGCCATGGAAAGGACAGTTTATTCTCAAGTACACTGGCTCCTCAGCTTACAATCTGTGCACAATTTGTTCTGTTGTAACCTCAAAGTCTCTTTCAGCCTTAAGTCACTAAAATAGTAATATATACATTCCCTAGTTAGGTTTTGTAAAATTCTTAAATACTCAGTGGATATTAGAAGTGCACCTTTACTGATATTTCAGTTTTCGTCAATTTAATGGATAAAATAAAGACAAACAATAGACTTTTCTTCCCCTTTAATAAGATGTTGCAACTGGTAATAGATAAATGAAAATCAAATTTAAAAGTTTAAAATAATTTTTAAAAAGCCTGGTTGCATAAGTGTGTCCACTCTTTGTGATAAGGGGGTTATTCTGTTAACAAGTCAGATTCCAAATAATGTTATGACGGTAACTTGTTTTCATCTGACATCATTTAAAGTAATTCTGGTTATCCCTAAATAAAATCTTCACTTTTCAGTGGGACTTTCCTCCAGGTTTCTTGGTTGTATAGTGCAGAGGTCCATAAAAAAAAAACAACAAAAATAATTCTGGTTACTACTGCTGAAAGGTGTTGATCAGAAGAAGGATATAAAAGAATTTTGAAGGCATTGTGTCTGAATGATTTTACAGTCGCAAACCCTGCAGCACAAGAGTATTGCTAATGTAATGATAAAATCCAAAAACTGGCTGTGGGGCTCAGGTGGCAGGATACAAGCCATTTTTCACAAGACAAAATAATAATTTGTATAATTTTAGCAAAAAGACACGTTCATGCTCCCAAAATCTATTCAGACAGACTTATTGCTATATTCAGGAGCTTCGACAAAGTAATAGTTTCAGGATTTGCACATTTGTCCAAATAAGGGACTGTAATATTTTTTGATTTGCCTATTGGTGATTGTAAGGCCTTATTAGAGGTGAAGGAAAGGAGTGGCACATCTCGATTTGATTCTTTAACAAAAGCTGAAATGTGTAAATTTATTTCTTTTCCTGCATTCATTATCAGGAATACTTGTTAAAGGCAGCAGAGGGGTGGTGGTGTGGAGTTTCTTAGAAGCCTAGGGGGTGAGGTAGGGAACCCTGAATGGAATACCAGTTTATTGCAGGGCATACACTTTCTGTCTCACACACACACACATACATAAATACTGGCCAAGACTATCTCTATTTAGCATCAAGCATCTGGCAAAATTAGATATTTCTGGCCATTGGGGATCACTTAATTAAACTTTTTAATTTTAATTAATTTTACTGACTCTAACCCTAACATTAATTTACTTAAAAATTAATACTAAAATAACTTTGAATAAATGTGAAATATCCACAAACATCCCATTCAGGTTGCTTACAGATTTACACCATAAGGCTGTGTAATGTTAGTCAATTTCTCACTATTTTTGACTTTATTATTATTTCTACTTCTGCTTCCATGGTAACAGCACTCATCTTCTAACTGATGGTAACAGAATCACTAATTCTCACAAACATCAGACATGAACACTGTGGAAGCGAGTTGGATTACTGCCACATGGCTATTCTATTCACTTTGGGCTCAATGGGTCAATGAGGATTGTGCCTGAAAGAAACTTCGAGAATATGCTAGTGAAGAAAACACAGTTTTTTGGAATAAAATATTTGAATCTTAGAAAACTTATTTCCTGACAACTCATAACCTAAGGAGCGAGTGTACTGGGATGGTTACTTTGTCTGTGGTTTTTAAACATTGCCAAGCAGCTTCAAAACAAAGAAAAGCATTTTCACAAGCTGTTACGCTTTGCAAACAAAACAAAAATCACATAAAATGGCTGACTAACTGGTGTAAGACTTTGAGCACAGCGTGGAAAATCTAAAGGTATAATCCAAGGAAAACTGGAGAGCCAAGCATTCATAGTGCCTTGCTGAAGCAGAAAAGCAAACCTGCACTTTGGACATGGCACTAATTTCCCACATCTTGTAGGCTATCTGTGCTGCTTCAGGGAAGAACTCGCCCGCTAGACTGAAACACCAACCAGCAACATCCAGAGGTCAACAGGGGAACCATGGAGAGCAAGAGTGCAGTGCTATAGATCAAGGCTGTTCCTCAACCCAGGCTGTTTTCTTCCATCATTTCCTCAGGTAAGTTCTAGGAATGTCTAACGCTGTTATTTCTGACAAACCGGCAGCAAAAACTGACTCTGAACATCTCACAGGCTTAGAAAACTAAAATCCATCCATTCATCCATTATTATTAGTCACTTATCTTGAGCCTTAAACTAAAATGTGATTTAGACAATTGAAAACCTATCTGGAATAGAAATTGCTGTTAAATGTCTGAAAACTGACAGTAAATTGTGAAGCATGATGCCACGTACTCATCATCTCCCCCACAAAGTTTGAGCAACGTCCTCTTGTACTCCCCTGAGGTATCGTCCTGTTGTAAAAACAATAAACACCGCATGTAAAACAGAACATTTTGAGGAGGCCCATCTTTAGAGGCAACGCCAGTGTTTTGTTTGACCAAGATCACAGGAGATATCACGGTACAGCACAGGTAGGTGTGCTATATCTATACCTTAATCATGTTGTACAATGACTTCTCATACAGGAGACGGAAACATTCGCGGATGTCCAGCATGTCAACCTCTGAGCGTGAAATCATGATCCTTATCAAAGTGTTATCCGCTGTTCCCAGACCCTGTGGAAGCAGTGCACATTAAACTGCATTTTAAAAGGAACTGCCAGCCTATAGCTGTGCACAGCCTGACAAAATGTAGAGTAATTTTCATTAAGATGATGACTAATGGGATTTACCTTCATGGACTTGTAAAGGCGCTTGGCAAAAAACATGGGCACACTCCTGATGCACTGCACTGGAAGTGACAGATAGCACACAACCTCAATTTAACTGATAACTACGCATTTTACTATGGTTGACACCAAAGCACGGATTTTCGTATACTGCCCATATGTGCAATACAGCTGAAACCCCAAAACCTGGTTATTTCCCGAAAAGAGCAGGTAACTCCAGATGTGGACAATGATCAAAAATATTGTTTTATTATAACTCTTAGATTTGATCAGACATCTTTAGCCAGTTCTAGAATGGGCCACAAAGGCCAAAAGCTGAAAAAACATTTCATTCCTCTTCTTCTTCACCATCTTGGCTTGTACATGCATCTTTATAAATGCAACATTAATTATTATGCAAAGAAGCTTTCAGGAAAATATCCAGTATTATCATATAATAATATGAGACTTATAATATATCATACATAATAATAAAGAATATTTTGCCAGATGTATTTTACAAAATTTACAAGAACAAGCCCATGTGTAGACATATATTATCATCAATAAAACAAGAGAAATGTATGATTTTCAATGATCACTGCTGTCTTTTTTGGGGGTTTTCTGCTTGGCTTTGTTCACTTCCTTTGTAAGTTCAATATATTTTAATAAAGAAAGCAATACACTGCCATTATTAATCTCATTTTTAAAAAGGTCCAACGCGGTTGCATTGAATTTATCTCAAATAGCTCATTCTAAAGCGCTAACCAGAGTCCAAACTGACCAGCTGTGTCACTGACATTTTGCCAGGTGGCCAATACCCACTTTCACACTTTAACCATAACATATATATTACATGCGATTAACTCTTACCAACAGCCAACATCATTCGTTCAAAGTCTCCTGACAGCTCACTTTTGATGCTGTCTTCTATAGACTTCTCCGCTATCCTTTCATATTCGTCAAACACTGCGAAAACAGGAAAATACATCAATCCAAGCCAAAAAAATTGGAAAATCTACCCTGCAAAGTGACTCTGCTGACAATCTGGACCGAGGTTGTGTAAAACTACGTACCCATGCGAAGGTGAGTGACGCTTCGATTGCCCAGTATCATAATGAACGTGGCTTCATCTGTGCCCCACTGTTCCTCTCCAGCAGCGTACAGCTCCTGCACAGTCCAGAACATATTGCTACTGATTCACACTGACTGGCCAATCTGGTTCCAGTTTGTACTATTTCCCAAACTGGTCATTTACTTTTTTGCCTTTGCACATCAGGACAATTTATTGCTCGGTGACAAATATCACAATCATAGGGTGCAGGTAGCTGAGAAGTTCAGCCATATCATCTCACCGCTTACCTTGGCATCCTCCTCAACAAGGTCTGCTTTCACTACTCCACTCTCATCTCTGGTTCCCTAGCAAAAGAAACCTGGTCAGACAAGTTCTATGCAAAAAAGCAACAGATGAATGAAGGAGTAAATCAAAACTGAAAGGGACATTTGAGGGCAGAGTCAAAAAAATGTGATTATTTTAACCTAACTGTGTGTTGTGTCCAGCCTCGTGCTTTCAGTCTCAAAACAGAGAAACATCTGCCAAACGTAAAGTAAAACTTTACTGAGGAATCCAGCCAACAATGCCCCCCATGGTGATGCTGATTATATAGACCATATCATATGGTGCGCATACATCCTCTTACAGCACCAGTAAGAAAACAGAAAAACACAAAAGCAAGGTTTGAAGAGAGTCCAAAACGATTTAAAACTGACCATCTCTGATGTTGGTCCCATAAAGATATAAAACAAAAGGAGAGGAGACACTGTGTCTGAGATATGTCAGAATACCAACTCATACAGCAATAAACACAAGGCAAGTGTCATGTTCACCCTGTGATTAGTGGTTGTGAGTAAAGTGCTGAAGTTATTGTACAGTAATTCCACAGTATCTGACTTCATCCCCGAAAACACATCAGATACCAAATTTTCAGATACTGAGTGTCTATTTCCCATTATTTTAAAGGGAGGGAAATAAATAAATAAATAATGTGCTCTCGGCCCATCGGAAAAACACCTATTTAACTATGAACCCCTGACTTCAGCCTGATAAAGACTATAAACACCAGTTACCTCATTAGAAACACTTAATGTGGTCATGAATGTGGTGTTTATACCATGGTGCAGTGTGCTCAGTACAGTACATTTCACATTAATCACTGTGTCACACACAGGGGTTGAGGGGGCACAAGGCAGGGTTGCAGCTCGAGTTCAGTGGTATGTTGAATAAAGGGAATAAAGATGTGGACAGCAGATTACTTTGACACACCTCTTTGTTTCAACTGGCATTTAAATAAATTGCTTTATTTTTAGAAAATTAACATTAGGGATGTAGCGCAAAAGCAAAAAAGGTGGAAACAGCTGATAACATCTGTGCACACACTCCTCTGGCTTTGGATAAATTCTTAAAAGTACACATTAAAGTTTACTTAGATTTTTTTTTTACTATGGATAAACTTCAGATAAAAAGTTGTAGCAAAAGTTTCTATTCTGTTCTGCATATCAATAGATATGTATTAATTTTAAAAAGGTGTTATAGTGAAAATTTGAATAAAGAGAGTTTGGATACCAAGGAATTGCTGTACACATTGTCAGTACTACAAATAAGAATTAGGCGCTATGAAGACTGGTGAAATCGAATGCTGAGATGAACAGGAGACTTAGGAACACAATGCCTGAAGGATGGGGAGACTTGCAGAACACTGAGGCTTGGGAATGTACAGGAACAGAGGACTTGGGAATGAGGAGACAGGAGGAATACAGGGAAACAGGGGTGATGATGGGGTCAAACAAGACACTACACAAAGCAAAAGTCAAGTCACACATGCTAGAAAACGGTCACAAGCACTGGCAACAATCCACAGTTTTCCAGCTCCAATGGTGCCCATTTAAACATTCCTAAATACCCCTTTTGAGGACAGGTAAGCTAATATTGTCAGGAGTACGAGGACCCCTACTGGACGGATGCGGAACTGTTCACAGGGGACGTGACAAGGGTCAAGTGCCACTGAGTGTCTCTCATATAACATAATTCTGGAGATTCTTGCTATTTTCCATAGTATTAGCCACTTATAAAAAAAAGGGAAAAATAAATAAAAATGTCAAAGTGCACTTTCAATTCATTTTAGCTTTATCTCTTTATGTTTTATGAGGAATCTCACCTGGGAATAAATTAAGGGATAAAAACTGCATTTCGCTTTCAGTGACTGTGACATAGTGGGTAAACTTAGAGACAAATATGATCTATAAACAGATTTCTGCTCCTCACTGTGTTTGTAAGTTGAGATGCAAGTGTACTTAAATTATATAAGTAATAAAAATGTATTATTCTGTCATGGCCAGGGGAACTCTGACCAATGGCTTTGTGGAGCAGCTGCAGACTCACAAATGCGATTCAGACTTGTGGTAGTGAAGTGGAAGTAGAGTCTTCAGTTAAAGTTTGTGATCTACATCTGTATATATCACCCTCAAAGGTGGTCATGACCTTTCGGAAGTGTGCAAATGAACAAGGTTGTGGTCACGAGCAGCAGAAACCAAGGAGTTTGCAGGGTGGCTGTGCTCACAACAGGATGAGGATTTCAATGACTTGTGGGGCTGCCCCCCCACCTCAGGAAGACCAATTTCATTTGGTTTGGGTGTTTAGTGAGATGCCCCTACGTTGCCTTTTGCAGAAGCAAAACCAAGAACACACCACAGGAAGAGTCAGCAGATCCAGTACACACAGGAGAGACTATTCCCATTGTTTGGCCTACGAATATCTTGGGACCCCTAAAAATCTGAAAGAACTTTGATCTTTAAGCCATCGCTACCTTGAGCCTTTCCAGGATATGTGGAGTCAGAGAATAGATGGATGGATGGACATACTGAAGGAAAACTAAGTAAATGTAATGTGTTAATGTTACTGTAACCCCAGCACCTTAAACACAGCTTATACACTAACCTGGAGAAGGACCACCAGCATTTTCTTAAAATGTCCTGAAGTGTCACTTATTACATCTGCCTCGATGTCTCTCCCATAAGCTGCAAACATAAAGAAGACATCAAAACAAAGCAAACTCGACATTCTCTTTAAAGCAAAAGACAAAGGAAAACTTGTACTTTACTTTAAATTCTATTATAGAAACACCAGTTTCTTAACCCATTTCTTTACCGTCTTTATATGCATCCCTGAGGGCATGAATCTGTTGGTTGTTTCTAGAAGCCAGAATTTCAATTAAGCACTTCTCATTGGTTCCAAGACCCTTGAAATAGAACAAGGTAAAGAATTTGAATATGAATTGATGAGAGACAGCAATAAAAAGCGCGAAACAATAACAAGTGCGTCAGATTCCTACTTCCAAAGTATTTTACCTTGATTGCATCTTTGATTTCCTTGGCATCATGGTAAGCGGGAGGTCGCATTAAACATACAATGAGGCGCTCAAATTTGCCTGTGAGTTCATATTTCAGATCACCGATCAGATCCTAAAAGATAAGGACAACAAGTAACTGCAAAAAGAAACTGTAGGTAACATCCATCATTTAAATTTAATGTTCATTTGTATAAATTATGTATTTCTTTATTAGGGTTTACAACATTCTGTACATGTGCATTTATACTGCAGGATACAGCTTTTACTTAAGAATAGAATTAAATCACCCTGATATTATATGAATTTGCAAGTGTCTTTAAGGCAGGAGCTACACTCAGCGGCCACTTTATTAGGTACACATGGTTGTTTATACACACAGGTCACCCTGCAGAACCTGCACTGTACATGGTTGGGACTCAGTACATAAAGCGCACAGACAACGTGTAGAGGTCCAGTTACTGTTGGAAAGAACAAAGAATGAATCAGACTTGCAGTCTGAGTGATTCTGAACATGTTTTGGTCACTGGTGTTGGTCCCACTCTTTCCAGCATTTCAGAAAAAGTCGACACTGTGGGAGTTTTGCACTCTGCAGGCTCACAGACATGACAGTACTTTACCTTACTTTACTATAGGAGTCTGTACTGCCCTACCTCTGGAGTCGGGAAGAGCTTTTGGGATGAGGTGGAATGTGACGTTAACAGAATAAATGCAGCGTCAAAAAAAAATGTGCAGAAACAACAAAGGTCCAACAGCATGGACAAAACCCTATGGAAACAAGTCCAGCGCCTTGTTGCTGAATCTATGCTGCTCTGGAGTCAAAAGAGGATCTGACCGAACAGGTATACCTAAAGAAGTGGCCAGTGACTGTACATGGGAACTTACTGGAGAACACAGGGAATCCAAGTCAGCAAATAATGCGTAATATATAGAAGAAGAGGTCAGTTGTGCGTACCTTGCCAAAGAGAGATTTGTAAGCTGCAGCAATCTCCTGCCTCTGTGCGTTACTCCGGGATGCAATTAAGTCCAAAATTACTTCTTTGTCGCTGCCTGCAAAGTCCCAGGAGAAGGAAAACAAGACTCGTGATGAATTATGCAGCACAGAAGACACCTCAATAGGTTTGAATGTGTTATGAACCTGTGGTCCATGTTGTGAATTTGATCTCACACTTACCAATGCCTTTCATGGCATTGTACAGCGTCTCTGCATCGCTATTAGCATCAAAGTCTTCAAAGTCTTTCACGGTGCCTCGGAACTGCTGCAGGAAAAACAAGCGCACTTATATTTAAACACGTTTCTCCAAACCAACGTGTAGCTTGGAATAAACAACACTGCATTTTGTGACATGCATTCACTACTGAGACTAACAGACATGACTGCTGAAGTACAGCTTCTTTGACACACCATTTTCCTGCTGCACATAACAGAGTAGCTGCGTGTTAAAGTGACAAATGAAGAAGGGAAATAGGTGGAGAAAAAGCATCAGGTAGGACTAATTCAGAAGCTTTCTGGAGCTGGGATGGAAATGGATGTGAAAGAGATACATTTTGGATTTCGGGAGGGATTCGGTAGTTTTGGGGAGAAAAGGAGTTCATTCCACCATATTGGAGTCAAAATGGAAAACAAAGGGCTTGAGATTTTACACCCCATGTGAGTGGGACCATTAAGCATCCAGAGGTGGAGGAGCATGCTATGGCATGGGTCCTCGTGGCATGGGGAGTGATAGTCCCTTGACGTTCCTGTAAGCCACTGACAGAGTCTTGAGCTTGATAATGGCAGCTAGTGGAAGCCAACAGAGAGGTTCAAGGAAGGAAAAGAAATGGGAACATTTTGGAATGTCACACACAAATCGTGTTGCAATGTTCTGTTTCAGTTGGAAAGGCTTGATGGCAGAAGCCGGAAAACCAGACAGGAAGGAGTTGAAGAATTCCAGGAACAGGAGCTAGCCAGAGTGTGGTGTCAATATTGGAAGGTTCAATGGATACTGAAGCTAATGTGTCTGCCACAGCTGACTATGAATGAAATATATCAGGAGAAATAAAGACCGCAGTCAACTGTTTCAGCTTTAGACTACTGATGGGGTAAATGAAACAGCTGTCCAGGAGATAGAGAGCTTCTGACAAGGCGAAGGGCTAGCAGTAAGATGGAGGATTTCAGCCCTGAAAAGGTAGAGTTGCAGGTGGTTTCAGAAAAAAAAAAAACGCTTAGCTCATTGCCCATGAATGGGAGCCTTGTCTGCAGCACCATGCAACCCCATTACTAGAAAACCTGACTCTAGGCTTTCAGGATGGATGAGTGAAAGCTGAAATAGCCCTTTGTGTGACCTCTGCTAATAAAATATTAATCTCTGCATCCATCTTCCCAACCATCTCAACTATCTGTAAACATTGTACCTGGATATATATTCCAGTATACCTAACAAGGACTTATAGCCACAACTGTCAAATGATTTTTATCTAGGGGTCAAAATGGTATGACTATAATTCTTTATACTACTACAGCCCTGGCTTATGTTTGCATTTTATTCACTTACTCCGTTACCTTACCTTATATCAAGATATCTGTGCAAGTATTTTGGATTAGTATTCAAGGATAATGTTGCAATCACATTTTCTAGGCTGAAGTGCAGTCTAAAGAAGTGAGTCCCTAGTCTTTGAAAGCACAAGAACAAACCTTGGGAAGATCAAGAAGAACCCGCAAGGTTCCTGTATTCAGTCTGCAGCTCTGTGACAAACTGTGTGTAACAGAAACCTGGCAAATGGTTCTCAATCCCCCCCTTTCATACACAGCAAACATGGACTGTGGTGTGGGAGGAACAGACACATTGGCAAAAGCTGCTCTAGGACCTAAAGTGTTTGCTTCCACCAAGTTAATGGCACGCGCATTTCTGCTGTTGATAAAAAGTCCATTTTGACACTGTGCTCCTTTGGACATCACCGGCATCTGTTTTTCCTCCCATTGTTTGTCACTTCAGCATTCACAGGTCTGCAGAACAATAATTCAATACTGGCATCCTGGCAGGGGGCCATACTGCGCCTGCAGTGGCCAGTGCACATGCTCAGTAAACCTCCCAAGCGCACTTGCAGGGACCATCTTTCAGTAGCACAGCTGTGCTTTTTAATGGCTGTTTAAGCAGATTCTGTTGAGAGACAAAACTATTTAAACAGTAAAGGAAAAACGGCCTAAAACTATGTAGCAGACAAAAACAGCATATTGTGGCATCATCTAATAGTAAAATTGCCATTATTATTACTCTCCTTGACATCGGTACTTTTGTCCAAGACAAATACAGGTAGGTTTGTACAACAGCAGACTCTTCACACTTGTGTACCCGTTTACACAGCGAGGTAATTTCACCTTTAAAATATGTAAATATATGAAGCTGTGTTCACTCACCTTCACCATTGTTGCTGTTCAGTACTGTTAAAACCAACAGCCCGTACCAAAGCTTTGAGGAGTGGGTCTGAAGGGGCTGGGGGGGTAGGAAGGACAGGGGAAAGTGTGATGAGAACAATTACGTTGAACTCCACAGGAGATGAAGGTGGTTAAAATAACAAAACTATCAGTCAGCAGTAAAGTAGTAACTATTGCTTTTGAATAGGAAACACAAGGCAAATTACTCAACATGCAGTGAGGGCTTGACTGCTCACGTTGTTCTTCCTTTGTATTAATTACATAATTTATGTAATAAAGGAAGTCAGAATGATAAAATTATACAGCATGTTGTGTTTCAATAGAGTAAAGAAATCGTCACGAACGGTGGCAGAGGCTGCAGAAAAGCCTCTGCATCTCTGACTGATGGCCACACCTGTGTGGAGACTCACTAGAGGGAAGCAAGCGTGTGTGTGTGTGTTTGAGAAAGAGAGACAAAGAGACTGTTATTTTCTTTTATATGTTTTTAGAGGCTATTCCTGTACATTTAATGCTTTGTGAATTTGATGTTCATTTTGACCTCTGTGCCACTTTCAAGAAAACTATTAACACAAAAGTCAAACTAGCAAAATGAAAAGTGTTAATAGGGAAACGTGAGTTCTACTTTATGCATGAATATATGTATTTTTTAAATCGATTTATAATTTGTTTACTGACATGGGGTTTTCTATATTGCTTTATTTGTCCATTTACTTCAGCATCTGATGTATTGATATATTGCTGTTCCTGTTTAGTGTTTCTTTTTCAATTTGCCATAATGGTTAATTGATAAATCATTCATTCACAGCAGCATAACCCATTCACTCATTCACACACCAATACTAAGGGTGATTCTTATTCCTGGTTCACATGAGCCACAGCTTGAGAGTGTAGGAGGAAACCCACATGAATGCAGATAGAATGTGCAAATTCTATGCAATCTGTGCAAAATTCAAACCCGCATGCAAATAGAGTGAAGCAGTGCCATGGTATAGTGACATGCAAAGGGTTGGGGCCAAATCCTTGTCTGATGACCAATAAATTTGCAGATTCCTTCTGTGAAGGATGAGTAAAGTCACGGAGACCCAAATGTCCAAAAATGTTCAGTTAATGACCAGGGAAAGAGAACTTCCACCTACCAGGCAGTGGCAAAATGAAAAGCAAATAAATATGCAAAAATGAGCAGGAAAGAAAATGAGACAGAAAAAAGATACAAAATACAATGCTGATACAAAAAGCGAAGTGGTAAATGCAAAGAAAGCATGAAAATCAAAGTAGTATCATGCAAAGAAAGTGCTAATGGAAAATAGCAAATGAGTAAAAGCAAAAGAGATGTATTAATATGAAAAGCACATTTTATTTTGCATATAAATGTATTTTTACTTTATAATTTATAATGTTTATAATTTGTTTATTGATGTAATGATTATTTTGCTGGTTTGGTTTTCACATTAACTTTATTATTTGAGTTATTGCTTGTCCAGTTTAGGTTTTCGTTTTTAATTGTTTAATGACTAAGGGGTCACTGCTTTGCTTTTTGTGTCATTCCTGATCTTTCATGACTAGTTGAAAATTACAAAGAATATAAATGTGCAGGGTTTGCTTTTCTTGTTTTTTTGTTGCCAAATTATAAACTGCATTTCTCATTCTGTCCAGTTGTATTGAATGTTTTATTCCCTTCTCAAGATGAACCACTTTAACCCTTTAGGATCAGGAGAGCAGAGGACCCTGCATCTATCCCTGGCTTCCAAAACAGTGCAAGAGAAATGAATGAAGATTGAAGCAGACCACAAACCCCATTCATCATGTTTACTTTGAAAATATTTTACATTTCTGATGGATCTGTACAAAGTCATTTTTAAAATCATGCACTTACCCGCAGTTTTACATTACCTGTAAATTCAGTTCATATAGGTCTATGGAAACAGACCTTTTTTTGCTCAAAACTGACTTTCTCACATATGTTGACTGCGCACAAATCCACAGTGGCGCAAACCAGTTTATTGGGAATGTAAATCACTTCGAGTAGTTAAAACCAATCGTCATGAAGTCTTAAATACGCCTTTGTGTTTACATGTAGTGACATCAGCAAATATAGATAGATATGTGAAATATCTGTAAAATAATAAAATGTGTATTTTAAAAACAAAAGCATAGTATTTTCAGTTATAACAGACCTGTAGCCTTAACAGTTCCTTCCAGGGATAAAATAGGAGGACCAAACCAGAGCCACACCCAGTTACAAATTTATCAGTGCTGCAGAATCCCATTTCTCAGTCCCACCACCACAGATAACAGAAAATCCAAAAATTTGAATTAAAAGTATAAAAATGACCTTCGGACCAGCCTGCTTTTTCTAGTTGCAGCTATAATTTAATTAAATTTATATTCATTGCAACAGCTTAAAAAATAAAAAGGCAAAATACCTGTAGAGTATTTTGAGACGATTATATATGCAGTAGAATAGTTAGTTTAACAGCTTTTTCATGAGAAGCCAAAAGCTGAGAGGACCATCAATGCAGTAGTGCGGGCAGCGCAGTTTGGCGCCTCTCTTCTTTTTGCGCACATTCGCATTTCAGATGCGTTTAATTCGCGTTTTCTTTCAGAATGAAAGTAATCTGTAACCCACCCCTAAGAAAGTCTATTACTTACCGTTTCAGTGACAACCCCAGCGGACAGTTCGCTGTGTGGGATCGAGTCCCCGCAGTGCGCCGCTCTCGAGCGTCCAGTCGAGCTCCGCCGCTATCGCGCTGACGTCACCAGGGGCAGCTGAGGGGGCGCCTATACGCATCCGTACGCCCGCATTATACGCCATATTTTGTAATATGATAAAATGTGCGTCTAAATAGTTGATCTCGGCGCATGACGTCGTAAAGCGATCGGAAAAGAGAAAAATCCGGATCGTTTAGCGGGTCCCCGCTGTCGCACTAACTCGTGAAAACCTGAACCGTTAACTGTCTCTTTCACTATACTGCCTTTAGCCTTGGTTTACGGCATTTACAGGAAATCGTAAATCCGCCAAACTTGGAAATACACATTTAAATTAAAACCTATTTTAAATGAAGGTTCAACGTTTGCTTACAATTTCTGAATCGTAGCTGGGAACTGTGCGTCTAAAGAGATGAATATACATGTTTGCCCCAAATTTCGTTGCGCCTAGATGTTGGACTGTTAGTTTCAAACAATAAAAATGTATAACAAACGCCTCTATCCCTCCACATCAATTATTAACCTCAAATAAATTACATTTTTGCGCATTAAAGTGTGTTCACCTTTTTGGGACATCCGCTACTCTTTCTCAGGTGTGTTTCAAATAAGTTAAATAAATGTCCTTTAGTTGTCACTGGTAAGGACGCGCATTTATTTTATAGCTGTTACCGACAGCACAATGTGTAGGGATCCCAGTAAAAAGTTCATAAGTACGAAATTCATAAGTGACTATGCAAACATGGAGTGATGGTGTAGGTCTATTTACGTCCTACTGGTTCTTCCAAAGAGCGTAAGGAATGCTTGCCTCGGAGCACCCCCACCCAAACCCCTTACACACACACACACACACACACACACACACACACACACACACCAGCTGCTGTAACCTTAGAGTGCAAAGACAAGGGCAGTCAGCAGTGGGTGAGAACTGTTTCCAAAAATGGAAATCTGTAACCTTCCCCTTTTGTAGAACCGGCTCCTTTTGAATCTGGCTGCTTTTGGACATTGGAGATGTGAATAGTGAACATTTGCCCTAATTCAAAGACTGTGACAAACCCTTCTTTTTTTGCACACCCAATATCTACCTACAGTAAACAACGTAAGGACCAGATCCACTGGAGTCACTCATCCAAACCATTACAACTGGAAATTAGTTTGTTCCAGAAATTCTCCAGTCTTCCTCTAGCAGTTCATCTTCAGTGAGAAGCAGTTTGTTCAAGAATCAAGAATTCTTTATAGTAAACAGCCTTACAGCATTTGTACAAGAGGCACAAATGAAGATCCTCATGTCCTCGGTGCACAGAACAGCAGGGAAAGAAAATGTAAAGAATGAGAAAATTTAGAGAATGAACAAAAGATTATATAAATGTAGATACATTTAAAAAGTGAAAATATAGATAAATGGTGTGCTACTGTGTAGGCACCATTGGTGTCAAATTTGTTGGCAGTGTTTAAACAGAAAGAAATAGGTAAAATCTCTCAGACTCAGGGGTGCGGCCTACAGGGGAGCAAAAGCCAACCAGTGCTCAGTGACAACCTGAAGGTGTCTAGAAGATTCTCTGGAGGTGCTCAGGGTGACCGGCTTTCATACAGCAACACACTGCCCCCTGTCTTCCGTCTGCTGATCTACTGAAGGGCAAAAGTAGTACAAGAAAAGTGATTCAAAAGAGCCCAGCTCTCAGAAATTTATAAGACATTTGTCCTACTTTTTGATACCAGAAAATGGTTGATACCATGTAGGATATGTGCAGTAGACTGTATGGACATTTAGCCATTCTGAACATGTCAAAACACAAACTACAGTACAGTAGTTCCTCAATATCCGAATCTAATTCATGCCTGAAAACAGTTCAGATACTGAGTGCCTATTTTCAGTTATTTTAAATGGGGGGAATAAATAAATAATGTTTTTACAGCCCATCGGAAAACATCAATATACTTCAGCCTGATAAACACTATAAACACCAGTTACCTCATTAGAAACACTTAATGTGGTCATGAATGTGGTGTTTATACCACGGTGCAGTGTGTCCAGTACAGCACATTTCACATGTTAGTCACTGCGATACACACAGGGGATGAGGGGGCTCATGGTGGGGTTCACAGCCTGAGTTCAGTGTAACTCCCACGTACGCCTCTGTTTCACACATAAACTGGCATTTACATAAATAGGTTAATTTTAAAAAAAATGAAAAGTGCAACAAATATAGTGATGCAGCACAAACATGTCCAGACAAAATAAAAGCGTTGTGAGACAGCAGTGTGTAATGTTCTTTTTTTGAGATTAATTTAAAAAATGACATGACCATTTTGTAGGTTCAGATGAATGATGCTTTCCAAGGATCCTTGTTGCACAGGTTGATATAGCTGAGACACGGTGGCAGCCACTCATGGTCACCCTGTGCACCTGTGTTGCAGCGAGGAAAGACTGTGACAGCATTGTGAGGAATGTGCTGGTGCAGTGTGAACTTTAGACCGAGCTGGTCTTTTTCTGCAAGATATAACAGGTGTGTCTTCCAAGGCGGGGGGTAGGGCATTCTTTCATGTTTCAGTCCAAACTTGACGCTTCCACTATTGAGCAATTGTTCATAAAAAGTTCTTTATGGCTCTATACCTATTTACTTCTATCAAACTTCTCTTGGAATGGATAGCTTACAGTTTTTGACACACTGTGGCCTGTTTCTGTCTATTCTGCTGTTCATGGATTCTTCCCAGAACTGAGTGCTTAAAGAAGCAGTTATAAGTGTTTATTAATACAGTTTATGGCAATATGCAAATTTAACAGGTTAGCTTGAAATATACATAGACATCTTTTTTCTTAAATGCACTGCTGTAAGCTTTATTTTAAAGAAAATATTTGTAATAATAAACGAAAGAACTACAGTGTTGCACAATATTTACATGGTTGTACAGGGATGTAAATTCATAAATTGAAAAAATACATAATGAAAAGTTAGACTGAAAAGTAAAATGAAGGAATGCTTGAAAGAAAGAACCAGGCTGTGAATGTTGTATCCTGGTTGCTGTGCGGCTTTAAAACTGGACCTTGAAATGGGCTCACGCTCAACAGAATGCAAAATAAATTAGTTACACCTTCAGTGATAGTAGATACAACAGAAAACAGTCTATTTTATGCATGACAAACACCTCTTTAAATGTTTCAGAATATTTTGGGAGGAATGATGATGCCATGTAGTTTTTTGTGTTGTTTTAATTAGGTTTTAAAAGTGTAAATTATGGTTTATTACCTGGTGAGGGTTATTGTTTTGTATGTGTGAACTTTTAACATTTGGTAACATTTCATAACATTTGGTTCCCCACCCCCAATATGTGATCTGTGTGGGCTACATGTGTAGTTTTCAGAAGAGGACTGCGGGTTTGAGGTGTGATAGATGAATAAAATCCCATATAGTACAAGAGCATCTGTACTACAAGAGTGTATTTTTTTAGACTTCAAACCTATCAGGACAGCAGTAACACTTTTGCAACACTAACCTTTTTTGGCTGGAACTTGTATATTAAAGGCATTTCCTAAAATGTATTCAGATTTACCTGTCTATTTCCCTGTTGTCCATCAACTGAAACTGTTGTTTAACATTTTATAAATTTTAAACTAATATATCAGTCCTGGATTTAGTTTTGGAGCAAATTTTTGTTATCTTTATATTTATATATGATTCTGAAAAATGTTGGGCCACCTGGGTGGCACTGCAGTCCGGGTGTGTGAGGGTGGCACTCGACTGACACTGGTGTCTTGCTTTACTTTTACATTTGTTCATTTAACAGACACCTTCCTCCAAAGCAGCATTTAATGACTAACATGTTGTATTTGAGTGATGCCTTTACCCAGGTCAATGTATAATGCTAGAAACTAAACTCTATACCATTATAGGCAGCAGGACAATGTACCACATATAAATACACAAACACACTAAAAGTAACATAAGGCTCAGTGGTTTGCCTGAAACACATATTTGGACTGTGAAAGATACAAAACACAAGTAGAACATGGATCTTCTACACATCAGGGTTCAAACCGACATCCAGCTGCTGTTAAGACACTATAAGGGAGGGGGATCTAAAAATTAGATAATTGGTCATAAGTAAAGCATGAGAAAAAAATTTTAAAAAAAACACTGAAAAGCTTTTTTTCTTTTTTGCTGAATGTTGCGCACATTATGCTGCTTTACTCTTTAATCTCTAAAAAACATTTTAAAACGTTACATTTTCCAGCAATGGAACACCCTGCTCCACCATAAAAAAAACAAAGTTTATTCTTTTCATCGTACAACACATATAAATGTATTTTACATCAGCAATATTTCACATATTTATCATTGAATTGGGCCTTAAGTATACTGGATACCTGCAACATCATCCATTTAAATGTGACTAAAACACTTTTATACCGTCCATTTAAAACAAGTAATGTCTCCAGAGATTGCAGTGATGTGCAGAGATCAAAGCAAAACAAGTGCAGCTGGGTCTCCAAGTGCAGATTAAGGATGTGATAAACACATAAATTGTAATTTTATTAAAGGGGTAGAGTGTATTTAAATAGCAAACTTTGAAACTCATTTACTTGTGCCATTTAATTATTTATTTGGGTGGTTGACGGTCAGTTGGGTCCAGTTCGGATAAAACATTAACGTCACACACTGATGTAGTCCTGGTGTAAGCACATGTGAACAGGGAAGAAAGCCATCAGCAAAATTATATCAGATCATTGATAAACAGATTTCCTAGTGCCAAAGGTTTAAAAGAGAAAAAAAGGATCTGAGGTGTGTCACTCACCCTCCAGCAGACTTCACAGGCTAGCGACTCACCTGGAAAGGTAAGTACATGTACAATACAGCAAGTAACAAAGATGAAAATCAATATAAAATATTAATAATTTATATTTGTTATTGTGTTGGCTGGCTTTGACAGGGAGCATTATGAAGCACTGCTGGCGGTTAATATAGAATAGAATTATAACAGAGCAGTGAAAATCGATTCCAGCACCAAAACCTCCCCGCATATTTGTGAATATAGTAAATACCTGAACACCTTAAAACGATAAACAATGTGTCATTGTATTGTTTCAGTCTCAAGCGGAGTGTTTCCCAACATGCTCATTGTTCAGAACTGTATTTAGATTTATATAAAAATTTGTGCACAGGTGCTCCACATGACAAAAAAAGTTTACTTTTGTTTGAAATACAAATAACTGTTTTTGATCCCACTTTTCTTCCTTAATTCCTCTGCCATTTTTCTGGTTTTGCTTTTACAGTTTTTCCTGATTTAAAGGCAAATTTTTTTATGCAGATTAAGGAATCTAATTTTATTTTTGGTTATTGTTTTACTCATCTGAGAAGCTCGCCATGGGCACTTCCAAACTGCTGTGTTTCATCAGAGCTGTAACACGTCGGAAGCCTCTGGAGCCAGAGGGCGAGGAGTCAAACTTCTGCCGCTGCCTCACTACATTGGACCTGGTGGCCCTGGGGGTGGGCAGTACACTGGGTGCTGGGGTCTATGTGCTCTCTGGGGAAGTGGCCCGGGCGGTAGCGGGTCCCAGCATCATCCTCTCCTTTTTCATTGCTGCACTTGCGTCTATCTTTGCTGGCTTGTGCTATGCCGAATTTGGCTCTCGTGTGCCCAAGACTGGATCTGCCTACCTCTACAGCTATGTTACCGTTGGAGAGGTGTGGGCCTTCATCACAGGATGGAACTTGCTTCTCTCCTACGTCATAGGCAAGGAGCACATTTAGATGATACCTCTAAACACTGAGAAGCTCTATTCACTTTTCATATGATCTGCTTCTATTTTATTAAATAGGAAATAAAGTAATTCCTCGGTATCTGAAAGATTCAGTATTCGATGCATTTTCAAGGATGAAATACGTTCAAATTTTTCAGATATTGAGTACCTATGTCCCATTATTTTAAAAGGGGAAAAATATATAAATAGATAATGCACAGTGTTAAGAGATGCTGAGCAAAGGAAATTAAAACGTGTGTTAAAGTAACTCGCCGTGTCGTCTCTTTGTTTCACGTAACAACCTGCATTTAAATCAATAGGTTCATTTTTAAAAAATGAAATGTGCAATAAATGTGACGACATGGCGCAAACAGCTGATAAGACCTGTGCAGCAACTGGCTTTGAATAAATTCCAAGAATAGAGTTTATTACAATACATACAGTATTATTTTATCACAATTAACTGTACAGGACTTGTGTTATTTATTTGTAAATTTTTAAAATTTATTTTGATTTGATTTGCTTCTTGTTTATTATTAATAAGCTTCAGATAAAAATTCATTATATCAAAAGTTTCCATGTAAATACCAGTATATATATGTTTTAGTTTTCAAGAGCTGTTTGGCTATTGAGAGTTTGGATAGCGAGGAATTGCTGCATTTAAAGTCTGGGAAACTTACAGGTCAATGTGGAGCTGGTTGACAACATCTCTTTGTTAACTGAGGATATTTGATTACAAGATACATACCATACAGTCACAATATTTAACAATTGAACTGTTTCAGAGTTGAAAAAGTTTTGTTAAAAATTCATAAACTGAAATTGTTGAAATGATTTTTACTAGCAAAATCATGAATAAAGTCTCTTTTTTTGTTGGTATAGGTACTTCTAGTGTAGCCAGAGCTTGGAGTGGTACCTTTGATGACCTTATTGGAAATGTCATTGCCACTAACCTGGGCAAATATGCAGCGATGAATTTACCAGGGCTGGCACCTTATCCAGATTTCTTTGCCTTTGGTCTCATCATTCTTCTAGCTGGTAAACAACAAAAATTCAAATTATTCAGGTTTTAACACAATATTTTTATATAATATTTGGAGTACCTGGTGATATAACCTTTCATTTGTAGGTCTACTGGCATTTGGTGTCAAAGAATCCACAGTGGTGAACAAGATATTCACTGCTGTGAACATAGCAGTGCTGCTGTTTGTTTTAATCTCCGGCTTTATTAAAGGCAACCTTGACAACTGGCGAATTAGTGAGGAAACTATCCTGAACACTACTGCAGAGGCTGAGTATGTCGTGTGATTCATTTAACAGACTGTAAATGCATCATTATGATACGTTTAGGCCGCTTGGTCACACGTTGTTCTTTGTTTTGCATAGAAACTTGACTTCTACAGAAAATGTGACAAGTGAATTTGGGAACGGCGGGTTCTTCCCCTACGGTTTTGACGGAACATTGGCAGGTGCTGCCACTTGTTTCTATGCTTTTGTTGGCTTTGACTGCATAGCTACCACAGGTAACACAGCTCCTGACCTGATCACTGTTTGTTAAACTGGTGTGCTTTATATTAACTAGTTCCTGTAGACAGCAGCGTGGTGATGCCCTGAACAGCGCTGCCCCTTGGGTTGTTTGGATATGTATGAAGTTTGTGTGATCTCCTCACACAACTGGTTAACTGGTCACTCTAAATTGCCTGTAGCGTGTGTGTGTGTGTGTGTGTGTGCGTGTGTGTGTGTGTGTGTGTAGGGGACTGGCATCCCATCCTGGGTATAGTGCATAGCTTGGTGCCCAGTATTTCTGGGATAGACTGGATCACTGTGACCAGGATAAAACGGGTTACAAGAATGGATGGACCAATGATTCCTGTAAAAATAATCTGATAATCTAATAGGTTTATTTAACAAAAAATGAAATGTGCAATAAATGTGAAGAATTTCAATTTGTGAGGGGTGACTCAAAACAATTTTACATTTACATAAATGCATGGCCAACATTATATATTATTAATATACTGTATATGATTAATTATAATTGTAATTATTATTAGTACATTTTTCACTACCTAAGTATGAATTTCTAAAGTAACTCGCAGTTTATCTTCATTTTGCTTAATTTTATTCATTTTCAGTATGTTACATTTAGTTACTGAGAATTGCCGTTGAAAGTGTCCAATTCTTTTTGCATCAAACGGTATTTAAAAGAGAAGGAGCATGCAGAACAGCACATATGCAGTGAGGTTATGTCAGGTGTAGTTTTTTGTAGAAAGAATATATTTGATTATGTTTTCAGATGTTTTTTACATTTTAATCCTTTGTAAAAGTGTTCAAATTACGCTAGATTAGGGTCTTATTTTTAGGTCCTAAACCCGAGTACATTGACAGGCCATTTTGACCAGGGTTGAAAAGCTGCAGATATATTTCAGACAGATTCAATGATTTTAGATAAGTGAGTTGGGGAAAACATGTTTTGAGTTTGGATCTAGAGTCCAATAACTATTAGATGACTATTAGTCAGAACAATTGTTAAAAGGTTCATGATTGTTGGACATTCACACTGCCTTTCTAGGTGAAGAAGTAAAGAATCCACAGAAGTCCATCCCAGTGGGGATAGTTGCCTCCCTGCTCATCTGCTTCCTGGCTTACTTTGGGGTGTCAGCCTCGCTAACTTTGATGATGCCTTACTACATGCTCAGCGTCCAGAGCCCTCTGCCAGTAGCCTTCTCCTACATTGGCTGGGGTCCTGCCAAGTACGTGACAGCTGTGGGGTCACTGTGTGCTCTGTCCACCAGGTAAAGGATGAATGTTTAATGACAAGGGACACACAGCAGTGTTGTCAGTGTAGGAACAACTTGGCCTTACTGCTAATGTGGCATTTTTGGGTCCTCAGTCTCCTAGGGTCCATGTTTCCTATGCCACGTGTCTTGTTTGCCATGGCAAGAGATGGTCTCCTCTTCAAACCACTGAGCAAAGTCAGTTCTCGCCAAAGTCCAGTTGTGGGTACACTCGCCTCAGGCATTGTGGCAGGTATGACAGTGGATATTTAGTTCAATTTATTTTTAAAAAGCACTCCGACTAATTTTTTAAACAGCAATATTAAAAAAAGAAAACAGCATAAGAGAAGTTCCTTTTGCCAAGTCCAATGCCATAAAATGTATGCAGAGGTCCTATAAGCATTTTTATAGATGTAGCTTTGTCAAACAAAAAGAAATTCCATACAGGCGGTCTGTATGGAGAGAGGTTTGAAGATCTAAGGTCACAGCAATGAAATGATATTATGTTGGTGAACTGAGAAATACGACAAGGCTTCAGTGGAATATTAAACAGACAGACTTTCTGGTTTCCTTTTGGTATAATATTTAAACAAATGTAAGTCATTATGAATGATCAGTTAAAGTAAATTAAAAATTAAAATGTGAGTTGTTTCAAACGGTTTACCAATTTATGCAGCTGCCTCATACAAACTGTGCCAGTTCAGGCATTGCAGCAGGAGGTAGGTGTGACGCCGGTGTGAAGTAGCAGACGAGTGCAGGCGCGATTAGGCAAAGGCAGTTTATTGAAGGGGGGGCGTGCCAAGGTCAGGGTTCTCAAGCAGGGAACAGCAGTCAAGGACAAGGCTAGAGAGATGGTTGTAGTCAGGCGAGGGTTGAGGACAGGCCAGGCAGGTTGCTCAGTAGAAACACAGGCAATACTTCACATTGGTCTATTGTGATGCGGGGGTTTAAATACCAGAGGGAAGCAGGTGCAGGTAATCAGGGAATCAAGGAAGGCAGAGTTGTGGGCGTGACAGTAGGACTTGAACCTGGGTTTTTCAAGGTAGCAGCTCTGCACATGACCAGCTGTCTGACTTCATCACACACTGATTTCCATGGAAGTTTTTGTGGAAAATGTCCAAGGAAAACATTCATGTGATGTAAAACAATTTAAATATAACAGTGAGATAATATGTAAATGCAAGGAGAACAAAAAAATGTTCTGTTTTTCAGCAATCATGGCTTTATTGTTTGACCTGAAGGCACTAGTTGACATGATGTCAATTGGAACTCTGTTTGCATACACACTTGTGGCAGTTTGCATACTTATGCTTAGGTAAGTATTGGAATGGATGATAACATTTAAAATTTCAAAACAGCACACATTTTCCAGTCATGCACCTGCAGCTAAATTTGTCCTATTCTTTTAGGTACCAACCAGATCTTTCCAAGGACTCTAAAGATGTTCAGAATTCACAGATGAGTTCCAAGTTAAAATTTTTAAATCCTCCTTCACATCCAACATCACAAACCTCCTTGCTGGTGTCCAGCTGTACACTGATAATTAGTGAGTATCAGAGTTCAATTCACAAAAACACTGACTAAACAGAAAGCAAAAGCCATGAGAAGAGAGTTTGTTTTTTTTTCCAGCATATGGATGTGCTGTAGCAGATATGCTTCGTGATCAGTCATTATTTCATTTTTCGCTAACTTTTCTCTCCTCTTTACAGTTGTTCTGCACATAGCTCTCAGTGTCATTGTTACCAAAGCTATTAGCTCTCTGATAAACAAAGAAGTCTGGAGCATAATAATTGTTTCCCTGGCTGCTCTGATTGTACTGCTTGCAACAATCCTTATCTGGAGACAACCTCAAAGTCCAACCAAAGCTGCTTTCATGGTAAAGGGCAACCAAGAAATTTGTTTAAATCTCCTTTTAACTCTTTCAGAAAGGTGGATCAAGTGTGACTTTTCATACGAAACAGGAGTTTTCCTCTGCAGGTCCCCTTAGTGCCAGTGCTTCCTGTTGCAAGCATCTTTGTCAACATCTACCTGATGATCCAGCTAGCTTCTGAAACCTGGATGCGTTATGCAATCTGGATGGCAGTGGGTACGAAATGGGAAGTGAGGGTATTCTTTTCATTCTCAGGGTGATGAAAAGCACTGATTTTTTTAAAATCTCCTGTAGGACTTCTCATCTACTTTGCTTACGGAGTACACCACAGCCTACAAAAACAACGGATGCAAAGTCCACAGAAGGAAGTCAGCGATCAGGCCAAAGCTCAAACTAGACTGTAGTCAAGGATTGTAGAGCTGAAATGTAAGATACATTGCAATGTCTGATAAGAATAAAAAAAGAAAAATAATATTACAGGTTTTGGAGTAATTTCATGTTTTATTATTTACAGTTTGTTAAATGTTAAATGCAGTGTTTACATAATAAATATATTTAAAGTGTACAAAGGAAAAAGTGCATTCAAGTGTGGGATGCTTGTGTGGAACAGAATGTTATTTACAAATGTGAAAACGACTTGTTCCCACAACATTTCCAGTGATTTAAATGACCCAAAAGATTTTTTTATTTTAGAAAATAATGCATTTTTGCACAATTGTTTTTTTGATAATTTTTTGTAACTTTTTCACAAGGGAAATGTTTAAGCGTAACCAGTAAGTTAATGGGATATCCTTTACTAGCATTTTTTTAGCTTTGTTTTATTGATGTTCCTTTATTCAATTTCCTCACAATATTATAGTATATTAAACATAAAAATATTCACCCTTTTTGGTGTTTTTTGAATTTTCTTGCATCATACAATCAAAATGGATTTATGTATGAATTTTAGCCACAGATATGGAATACTTTTCCACAGTTACACAATTCCAAAGACAATATTGGATTAAAGAATCATTGTCTCCAGTTATTTTAATCAATAATAGAAGCCTTTTCAACTGAAATTATAGCTGTGAATGGATTTGGATCAGTACACCAAGTATACAGAGTAGTAACAAAATTTGGACTGGAAGCCTGTTCATAACTCACTTTGTTCATAAATCCAATCAATAAAACCTTAATAATACAGATATCTCTATTCATTGGTTAGATTCTGCAAAAGTTCAGATAATAACAGAATAAAACAAGTATTTGTGCTAAGACTTTATATTCACCTGTTTACCATAACCTATCCTGGACACATACGATGCGAAACGGTAAAACAAGGACAATGTAACCATCCATTGCAGGATTATTGCTTCATTTCTTAATTTAAGATTAAATCTATTTTAAAATTGATAAAAATAAAAATATTCCATCTCCACAAATTCCTATTCAATGTCAATTACCTATTAGTTCATCACATATTCAAGTGGATGAATGGATGGATAGATGGATGGAGGGGTAAACCAAACTGAAAATGTCCATATGCAATCAGCAAGTATTAAAAAATTATATTCTTGCTTAGTATTTCTTTACTGGTTTTCATAGAAAACAGACAGAAACATTTAAAATGTTGTGAAAATGTGTTGTGAAGAAGTGCATGTGCTCAAGTCTTAAATGAACCACAGTTAACTTTTCCAGCTGCGTAAACATTTGCAGCCCAGCCTCCACGTCCACAGATTGAAGAATTGCCCCTCAATGGGCCCATTGAGGCAAACTCATGGAATCTGAGCTGTTAGTGCCACTCTCTTGAGAGAAGGAATTTCCATCACACAAGTAAACAGATGACCTTTTACTTTGCCTCTGCAGCTCACTGTGCTTTCCTCTATCGCCTGAACTGAGCTCCATTTTCCGATCTCTCATCATTACTGAACGCAAGAACTCTACATCTGACACCCAGAGGAAGAGCGTTAATCAGTGGAAGTCAAAATGAAGTGGAGCCTGTTTCTCAGTGCTCTGCTCATCATTGTTGTACTTGTTGAATTTGGTAAGTTTCTTTAATGCTTTCATCCAAATTTTGCCTAATACACCACTGAGCAGCAGCACAGTACTAGAACCATGTTACATGGTATTTATTTTAAATCTTGGATGGTTAATAATGCTTATTCTATTTCTTGGCTGATATTCTGGTGTTCAAATAAAGTTAATAAGAATGACAAAATGACTTAAGGTACCTACTGTGATATATATTTTACTATTTCAATCTAATGTGTTTAAATTACAATCAGGAGGGGGTTAGATTACAAGTAACTTGATTACTAGCATTGGACAAGTACAAGTGGATGGCTGTGGACATATATGAGGGTAATGCAGCACAGTTTTGTTTCTGCACAGGCCAGAGCCAAGAGGGGAAAGAACACATTCCTAGGATGCAAGCTGATAAGAAGGCCAAGGCAACAAGAAAAACTCAGATGAATGTAGGAAGAAAGAACAAGGATCCCCAGTCAGGGAAAAAAGTGAAAGTCATGTCACCTCTGAGCCCACAACTTCAGATATTTCTCACCCAAGTACTGGATAAGGGAAAGTTTCAGAGGGTAGGAGACACGCTTAGTGTTCCAGCCGGCAAAACCTTGGAGATCAGATGTAAAGGGAAGCCTGTGCAGTGGGCAGTGCCTCAATACCTGGAAGAAGAGAATGATGGCAGGCTCAGGTAACTGGTGACTACGAACAGGACTTTACAGAGGACTGCGACAATAAGTGTTTTTCACCATTTTGATACTGATGGCTAAAGTGAAATGCAATGGTCACGCTGATAGGAGAAAACTGAAATTCAGCATCTTCTTGATCGGCATTGTTGCTGTCGCCCATAGCACTGTCCAGCATGAGCGCTACAGCACCCTGACCTTAGTCAATGCCACAGGAGCAGACACAGGGGAGTACACCTGCTACCCCATGTCCTGTGAAGACAAAGACTGCAGAAAGGAATATGACAAAGCTGTCAAGGTCTTCATCTTCTTTCCTGGTAAAAACTGTTGTTCATACTATGACAAATGTTTAAAAATTATGCTAAGTTATTCAAAGCTATGACACAAATATGTGGATGGGCATCCATGACTGCTTCTGTGTGCAATTTATTCCCTGTATTTGCATAGCAAGAGCTGTGACCTTATTTTTCACCATTAAGATGAACTCTTTCAGATTAGTTGCTGGATTGTCTCCACTTCTTTCTGCTATCCCCAGACAAGATTTCCAGACCCAGTCAAGGTTTGTAGGGTGTGCAGGTTTCTGAGGTCCTGATCAGCATGTACTGGTTCGCAGCTGAGTGACAGACTAGATAATGGTTAGAACCTCCAAATGTGACAACAGTTGTTTGCAGGCATAAGGTAGATGGTTCTTTCCACTTGGAGGGAGCAGCAGCTACCACAGATAGAGAAGTACTTAGGGGTTGACAGGGGATCACAAGGCTTATGAATAGCTTGATATACAGACCTATGTCAGTGCAGTGGCAGTTGAGTCCCCAAACAAGACCTACAACTTATAGCTTGGTATTCATGCCCATCCTGATGGTCACAAGCTTTAGGGAACAAAAGAAAAAGCAGTGGATCCAGCTAGGTTCTGAAACCAATGCAAATGAGGTTCCTCTCCAAGGTTTTTATTCATCACACTGAGAAAAAAGAGATACTTGGCACAGTTTCACTACTCACCCAGATCAACAGAAGCAAATTAAGGTGGTTTGCATATATTTTTTAGAATGACCCTTGGGTGCCTCCTGCAGGAGACTGTTAGCCATGCCTCACTTGGTAGCGAGGTCCCAGGACCAGGATATACTGGTCTGGCTTAGGGAAACTTGAGGATCTCCAGCAGATGGAGACTGGTCTGGCTCACACTGCATATAGCACTTACAAACCTGTCCAAGACAGGCAGTTTGAAAATAAACGGAGATGAGCGTCTTACTTATAGCAACACATAGTTAACCGAAATTGTTTATTTTTAGCACATTCACCTTTATTATGACTCTTGGAAACCACAAATTGTACATACTGGTATATTCCTTTACATTGTTAAAGAGTCTGGCTGCTAATCATTGTTTTTTTCTTATCTGCTGTTCAAAGCATGAAAACATTGAAACAGCCACAATTCTCAGGCATGACAAGCCATTCATACAAAAACTATACCTTTCACTACATAGATAAGAAACAAGTTCTTGTGCAGAATTTGTTTTTATGAGAGGTATATCCATTTTACTGTATACAGTATATTTACATCCATGTATGAGTTGATGCACAGATTAATAATTTCCATTCTCTTTTCAAGACCCCCAGGAGCTGTTTGTACCTTCTACAGACTACTATGAAGTGATCCAGCTCCGGACCAACCGGCCTACCACCTTGCCCTGTCAAGTGACCTCACCTCTAGCTAAGGTGACGCTGCACCGAGAGTTTCCCCCAGAAGAGGTGCGGGTGGATGGGTCAGAACTTTCCTTTGACGTGAAGAAGGGCATTACCATCCACCACCCTAAACCCTACCATGCCGGTACCCTATTCTGTGTGGCCAGCTTGGGGGATCTTCGGCAGAGCTCCATCAAGTACATACTCATCTATGTCAATTGTGAGGAACATTTTGAAAACAACTATCTAGTCTTTCGAAAAGGAAACATCATAGTTGGTGAACATGGACGCAGTTTTAATTTTGTTTTTCCCATTAGACCCTATTTCCCCTCCGTCTCCAAAGATTCAGCCCTCGTCGACTTCGCTTCGAATAGGAGAAAACCTACAGGTGTCGTGTTCTGTAGAAGGGGAAGTGGATGTTGGCATTGATTTCACATGGGAATTCCCTGGACAAAAGGTAACAGAAGCAAATAAGTATTTTAAAAAGAAATGCAAATACACTCATTGTCTGGTCCTAATGCATTTTTTGAAATGGATTGAATATTGAATACCACTGAACAGTATTGTTTATTTCTTACTGGTAAAAATTCCAGTTTGTTTTAAGCTCATCCCAGGTCCATCCTAAATGATAAATAACATCATACTGAATAAGATGTGCAGCACATTAAAATAGAATGAATAAAAATAAAGAGATTATGTATAAAGTAATAAAATCATAATAATTTCATAAAGTAAACTTACTGTGTGCATGGACTAGCCCAAAGAAGATGAAGGCTATTGCCATCTATCCACTGTATCTGGGTTTTGGCAGTCTGGATGAAGGCTATATTTCACATTTATATAAATACATAATTATAATTAAAGCGCAGATGTAGAAAAACAGAAGTTGCAAAGACAAGCAGGCAAACGAGACTGCAGAGTACCAGAAAGCAACTGAGAAGATGCAATCCAAACACACCACATCTCACAGTTGTTAAGTTTTCAGATGTGTCTGAATAAATTAAATCTCACACCAAATAAATGAAAAACAGGACTGATGAACAATAAGTGGTATTAATAATTGTGGACCAAATAATTGAAAAGCAGCATATCGAGAGAGCAAATAACAGGGGATGAATGCACAAATATTCAATTACATTCAAATAAATGTACAAATTATATTCATACAGAAATTATAGATCCTTGTACATATTGAACATCATCTCTGTAACTAATTAGTTACTTTCTAAATCTTCACCCAGTGAGGACTGAGACAACACAATGAATGTTAGCATGTAGGTTTCCGTCTCGCTTTGTAAGCCACTTGTGGTGTTGTGCTGTGTTGGTTCTCTCCAGATTGGAAGGCCGCTTTATACCCAGGACAGCGTGCGGCTCATTCAGACCGGAGCCCAGGGTCGACAGCTGTCAGAGACAGTGCTTCTTGTGGACGAGATAAGGGACATAGACGAGGGAACCTACACGTGTACTGCCCACAACCTCGAGGGCTCCCGGTCTGTCTCTACCATGGTTAAGGTGCTTCGAGCCCCCACAGCTTCCAAGGTCAAGAAGATCAAGAAACACTGAAGAGTTTGATTTCCTTCCGTCTCACTGAATAGGCACAATCACTGTGAAAGACTTCAGTACTTTTTCTTGAGACTAAACTAGGAATATTATATAAAGGACACAAGCTTTCTGTATGCATTGAAATGAAACTTTACTCTGTTACAAACACACTGGCAGTATTTCAGCAGCATAAATGGCTTTTAAATGAAAAACAGGACTGATCAATAACAAGAGATATTAATAATTGTGAAACAGATAATTAAAACACATTCAAGGGACTAATCAAGTCCCAATTGATCAGATTCTACAGAATTTGTTCAGAAAAGAAACAAGGCAACTAGCACCCTTTTTGGGCACTCAAACCCAGGGGATACAGTAAAAGATTCCTGGGCCACATAAAAATCACAAACACTAAGAACACTATAGGAGGGCCAGTGTGTCAGGAGGCTGGACTCCAAGAATGTCATCGCCCTCATAACAACATATTTTCTCCAGAACGTGAGAAATAATAGAAATCTAAAGAATAACTTCACAAAAATTGCAGATAAACACCCACTGCTACAGAATTTTTAAATTATTTGAGCATATAAAAGGAAAAAAAATCTGAAGAACTTACTGGTTAGAGGAAAGTTTAACAGTTGGCCTAGCAGGACAGCACCAGAACATCAAAAATACCCAACACCATTAAAGTTCTTCATACATGAGGGAAGGGGGACACCGATCCAAAAGTCAATGTGTCTACGAGCAATCTAGTGCATCTCAGCACCTGCCACAGGTGTGGGAAAAGGTATGTGGGTGAGGTAGGGCACCGACTAGACAGGATGTGGAAACATCTAGATAGCATAATGAATGGCACAAGCGCCACAACACTGGTGAGGCACTTTGTGGAATATGGTTTGAACAGCTTTAGCATAGCAGTTCTGGAGGCCAACACCCACTGGAGCATGAGTGAAAGGCACAGGGCGAGGTGGGGGTGGATTCAGATACTTGGCAACTGGGCTCCCTCAGGACTGAATGAAAGGTAAGGTGGACCAAGAGGACCAACCCCCAGCCTAACCCATACAAGGAAGCACCAACCAGCCCCCCCAACACTTGACAGCCACAACACAGACCTGTTCCAAACACAACCCCAACCAAGGAAAAAAAACACATAAAGGGCCCCAACACTATCAACCCCAATTCAAAATTCACAGTTCACACACACACACACACACACACACACACAAACTGACGGAGGCCCATGGTACAAATTACCCCAAACCTCAGCCTTAACCTTAACCAGACAGAGAGAACACAAATTTTATCCAGTATGACCAACTGCTCCAACCCCCAATCCTAATCTTAACCAGACACATAACATGCAGAAAACAGGGGAACACACAGGACAGTCTGGGATCGAGAAGAACTGTAATTGCAACCCGGATCCATGGGGAGGAGACATACACACAAACGGGACACACCTGCCGACACAAGGCGATTCTTGGTCCACTGATACCTGCAGCACACAAGGGGATGACAACCAGAAGGGGACTCTCCTCCGCATCTTGAAGGGCACAACATTGCAACTATGGGTACACACCTGACAGAAACAGAAAGTCTCAAAAAATAACACACCAGGGACGAGCACAGTGTTACCAGAGCAACCCAAACACAAATTTGTACAAATCAGGCATAGAGTCTTTCATACCCTAACCTCACCCTAAACTAGCCCTGACCCTAACCCTAACCACAAGCTACACCGTGATAGCATTGCGGTAACGTTCTGATAGCATTATAGTAACAGTGTAACAACGCTGATGACGTTGCGGTAAAGTTGAGATAACACTGCAGTAATTTTGTAACAACGCTGGGATAACGTTGTGATACATTTATATATAAATATATATAAATTGTGTGTCTCTTTATTATAGAAAGAGATTAAACAAAGTAAACAGAAAAGGTTCATACGACATCATTTTTAGATGTGAGAATAGTTTGCAAATAAGTATTCGCATCGATTTTAAAACGACCAAGTGTAAGATTTTTTTCAGACCATTTTTCTTTACGAGTATACAGATATGGTAACAACCCGCGTCAGCAGTGTTATGGACTACAGATAAAACCACACCAAAAAATAATTGAACCCATCATGTAAATAAAATAAAACTAAACTATAAAATCATGGTTTAAAACCAACAAATATTCAAACAACATGAAAGTGAAAATCTAAGACAGTCAAAAACATACCCCAAAGCTCAAGCTAAAAAGTTAAAGGAAACTTACCGCCAGACTCCACCGCAGAAGATGGGCGGTCCCCTGGCCTGTTCCAGGGTCCTGCCAAACTCAGCCTACCTTTGTGGGTGCAAAAACGTCTTCCCTTTTAAATTAACATTATTAAGGAGAAACACTCAAAAACAAGGAACTAACAACTAAAAAAATAATAAATAAGAATAAGTAAATAAATAAATAAATATGAAAAATATATAAACAAAAAACCATGCATTATATAAACACCCACCTCAGTGAAACACTAAACTATGCTACAATATCTAAAACCTAAATATACATAGATAGATAGATAGATAGATAGATGGATAAATAAATAAATATATATAAATAAATAAAACAGCCAAAATATGGCAGTAAAACACATACACATTATGTATAAATAAATACTAAAAAGATACAACTAGATATATAAAAGTGAATAAATACATAAAACCCTACATCTAACATAAAACATGAACACACAAAAAAAGTAAACACATACACTGACCAAAAATAAGGGTCGCAGGTCCTTGTATGTGAAAACAGATGTGTGTTATTTATCCAAGATGGAGAGGATATCACAAAACCTCTTGAGGCTACAGCCAAAAGAGGCCTTTCCACCTCTCTTTGGCTTCTGTGTAGCCCCAGTGTGTGACATCCATCTCCATCCTAAACTTGAGGTTGGCCCGGATTTTTGCAAACACACCCTGAACGCCCAAGTCTGCCCCTGTTTGGACCAGCTGGCATCTTGCGTTCCAGAGCATCTGCTTGGTCACACTTATCACCAGTCATGCCTGGGTGGCCTCCGCCTTCTGAACACCAGGGTTCCACCCCTTCAACACTTTGTTGTACGTCAGTACTATCTGTGGTTCAATCTTTCTGCACAGGCAACTTACCAACAGCCAGACCTCCTGCTTGCTGTCTCAAAAGGTGTGAGCGAGGGTTTCCCTCTCGCCACAATGGGTCCACAGACAGTGTGGGTAGCTGGACAGATGGTGCTTGTACAATGTGTCCCTCAGTGGCAACTTAACCAAAAGGCAGTGCCAGTTCAGGTCCTACAGGTGGTGGTCAAGCCCCTTGGGTTGAATCTTAGCCCAGGTGCCATCCTTGAGGCCCAACAGAGCCCGAGTCCCTGTCCTCTCCAACAGAACCTTGTACAAGGCCCTGCATGTGAGGAGGGTGCCTGCCTCGAGCCCCACTGTGGTGATCTTACCCCACTTGACAATGTGCCTGTAGTGAGGAGACCAGGTCTCGGTGTTTGGCCAGATGTCGGTCCAGGACTTCAATAGGTGACGCATCAGACGGCCCAGCCAAAGACGCACAAGGTGCTGATGGGGATGTTCCAATGGAGCTACCAGATGGTTACAAACCTGGGAAAAGAAGAGGCAATTCAGTTTCAAGGGCATATCTGGCACGTCCCTTCCCCCCTCCTTCTTAGGAAGGTACATGACTTCCCTCCTCACATACTCATACCTGCCCCCCCAGACATGATCAAAAATGTCCTTCCTAAGGCCTCTTCTCACCTGCGCTAAGTACAGCAACGTGGGGAGGATGTCCACCTTCAGGGCCAAAGTCTTCACTATAAAAGAGAGGGACCTGGTCCTCCACAATCCCATTTTCCGTCTGGCCTTTGCCAAGCGTTCTTCCCAGTTCGACCTGGTCGTATCTTCTGCAACGAAGTTAACCCTGAGCACTTTGAAAGGACTGTTCTATCTGGGAAAACCTCCAGTGCCATCTGTCTGAAAGCACATCCGAACCACTTGACCAGGTCCAGCGCTTGACACGAGAGACCACTCCGAACACACAAACAATGTAATGTCGTCCGTGTACTGGGCCAGCTTTACAACCTCACTGCCACTTCCCGGCAGGAGAAGGCCGTCGATTCCGGGATGAGTGTGAACGGCGGCGGCCGGCGACTCAATGTAAAGAGTGTAAAGGAGCGGGAAGAGCAGGCAGCCCTGCCTCACCCCACTAAGCTAGGGCACCCAACCACCGAGGGAGCCGTTGATGGTAACATGGCTACCTACCTCTGTGTACAGCGTTCACACCCATCTCAGGAACTGAGGGCCAAAACCCACCTTCCTCAAGGTGTTAAACAAGAAGCAGTGGTCAACTCAATCAAACGTCTTCTCCTAGTCCAGGCTGACCAGAGCTAAGGAGACCTTTTGGTCTTCGGCCCAAGCAATTGTGTCCCGAACCAGGTGCAAGTTCCAGATCGCTGATCACCCAGGAACTCCACAGGTTTAATCCCTGTGGACCAAATCGGCCATTACCTGCTTCAGGCTCTTGGTGAGAACCTTTGCGATGAGCTTTGCATCTACGCAGAGCATTGTAAGGGGTCTCCAGTTGGCAAGATCGGGTTTATCGTCCTTCTTGTACAACAAGGAGAGCATCCCAATCCTCATACTTCTGGTCAGCATGCCCCGGCTGAGCATCTCCTCAGCTACATGCAAAAACACCGGCCCTAAGACGTACATAGTTGATGTGTCCAGCTGTGGTAGGAAGTCCAGGGCTTGGCAATAACTCTGAGGTAGTGTTGTGTTTGTATAATAGTTCTGTGAGTGGACCTGTTAATCATGACACGCAAGAATGAAATTCATGTTTCCACAACTCTACTGTCTGAGTTCTCTGTCCATAACTACTGATACAGATCGTTACCATAGCGTTATACTCGTAAAGAAAAATAATCTGAAAAAAATCTGATACTTGCCCAACGTGGGCTGCGATGGCCGAGTGGTTAAGGCGTTGGACTTGAAATCCAATGGGGTTTCCCCGCGCAGGTTCAAACCCTGCTCGCAGCGATCGCAAGAACAAAGTTTGTGTTTCGTCAACTTTGGCTTCCGAGCTCTATATCCGTAACCCCCCTGATACGGGTTGTTATAGTATCATCCCAACTCTGTTCCAATCTGTTTCCCAAATAAGGAATTCCAAAATATTGTAGTTACTTAGGATGTTGTTGTAATACCGTTGAAGTAAAAATGTATTATTACATTAGATATCATTCCGTTGTAGTCTAACATAACCTGTAAATTCTTTCATTGTTGCCAATGGCGACCACTGCAATTCAGAAGAATCAGTGCTGCTTTCGGGATTCTTTCTGGCACATTCCACTGTAATACCTCAGATGGTGACGGCTAGGGGGCGCTGTTTGGAGCGGTTCTGGACACACACACACACACACACACACACACACTGAGCGGAACTGAACACTTACCATAATACAATGCTCCTTACTGCGTTGGGACCACGTTTTACCGTAAAGTGTATATAATTATTACTTCGGTAGCTCCATAGGGATTAAAATGTAATAATTTAGTTCACTCACCTCTGGTTACGGAGTTGAGGCATTAAACCTATTTTAACAGGAAGAAAAACATTCCTGAAAATAAATTTTTGCATCATAAAAGTACAAGACTGAGTTGAGCACAGAGTTTCTTCCCACGAAGCCCCGCGGGAATCGATACTGGACACTGAGCGTCGCAGATTCCCGTGACTCAGGTGTGTAAGATCGTCTCCCATGTGCTGCCTTTGTGTCGTTTTAGACCTGAAGTTTGTCTCTGAATGAGGTGGAGTTTGCTGGATTGAGATAAAGTTTATGATGAACTGAAGATGAACTGTGTTTGTACGGTCAGCGCGTGTGTGTCGCTGGGCGATTCACACACAGCTGTTGTCTGTTAAACTGAAAGTTTAATTGTTTCAGTGTCTATGTGGCCTCAAGACTGTCGTCTTTGTTGGCAAATTTTATTGAAAACTTTTAAACATGTTCTCACTGAAAGATCACAATCTCAGTTGGTATAATACACACTTACTAACTTTAACTGCTTGTCCTAGACAGGGTTGTGGAGGTGGGGGGGGGGTCTGGAGCCTATTCCGGAATCATTGGGCTCTGGGCTATGAAACTACACCCGTTACAGGGTGGCCATGCACACACAATGGGTGACCAGTCAACCTGAATCATATGTCTATGGACTGTGGGAGGAAAGCCACTCAAACATAGGGAGAAAATGCAAACACATGGACTGAGCCAGATCTCATACTACCCCCAAATAGCTCAGGGAGTGTGCGGTACCAGCACTGTCTGGGGTCCCCCCGTGTTGCTGTAATAATATGCTGCAAATTCAGAAACAAAAAAGTTATTTCAAACTCTATGCAAAGTACAAAATATTACGTGTCCATGTCATTCTTGCAGTTTATTTATATTTGTCTATTTTACTTGCCTGACAAACAAGGTGGACAACAGTGTGCAAGTTTGTCACTGCTCAGCTGCTCCATTCTTCAGAACAGGGTGGAAATGGATCATCATGGTACATTGGTACTGGACCCCTCTCCTCCCCATCTCCATATGAGGTTTTTGTCTCATCATATTATGACAGAAATTACAGACGTGTTGAAAGAAAGGTGCTGAACACACAGAGCCGTGGTGTCAACAACATACCTCCCCCTAAAGCTCACTACACTAGCAAATCTTTGTGTCAAACATGAAATTGCACTAAAGTTTCTGCAAACACTGCTGAGCTTGTTTTTTCCTCAACACATGTGAGGTAACCTGGTGAAGTTGCAACCCATCTAAAAGTCCTTGTAGTGGTTCTTAAAGGTATGATGTACTTTGGTGTTCCTCTCTAAATGACATGTATGGAAGTCCGCTGTAGTCTTACTGCCTTGTTTACAAGATTTTGTCACTCCAGGATGGAGTTCAGACAGTGTTATTTAGGCACTGCCCTGTGTTTGAACCCCTGTGGTCATTATGTTAGGCCAACACAAAGTGTGATTTGTATTTTACTGTTTTCTTTCTTAGCTCCTTTGCCATCCTTGGTGGTCCAGCACTTTGGACTCTGAGCTTGTTTGAATGTGGGTGAACTGACCTGGAAGAGGCTCCTGCTTTTTATGTCACAGGCTGCCTACATTCGATGTCTGTTTTTTAATGGGGCCAAAGGGAGGTAGTGTTGAGTGGAGGTTGGTGGCATTCTTTTCCACTGTCCCATACTGATGCCACCGACTTGCCATACTGCCACTCCACTGTGGGACGAACAGCCAGGATGAAGGTGTTTGCAAAACTGGGCCAGGATGCCTAGGAATCCATATTCAGTTCCTTTCAATCCAGTTTGTCTTCACTGTTGTTATACTGTATATCAAAAATTCAATTTCTGTAACTTATAAACCACTTATAAAGAGCAAATTCTGTATAGTGCAGGTTTGTAGTGGTTGTCATGTGGGGGAACTATTACACACAAGTTAAAGCAGCTTGGAGGAATAAGGTCTGGACTGGAGAAGAGTTTATATGAAAGGCTGTCTTGGGGGACTGTCCTGGTTCTGAGATTAGTTGTGCCTGTGTACCTCCTCCCAGACAGAAGGGATGTAAATACAACATTGTATGGATGAGTCAAGTCCTTGATGATGTTGGCTGCCCTGTGGTGAGTATGTGCTAAGCAGTCTTGACAACATGTTGCAGGGCAGCCCAGTGTATTTGTAACACCATGTCCTGACGCAATAAGTCATAATGATTTCAGCTGCCTAGAAGTCAGACAACAGCTTGGAGAACAGCTTGGCTCTTCTCAGATGTGCCTACCTAATCATTGTTGTGGTGTTAAGGGGCCATGACAGATCCTCACCACTGACGTGAAGAGGACTGTGTTCACTGGTTCAAATTTTGTAGTCATTTATGATCTCCTTGGTTTTCTTGATACTGAGAGCCACTGTTGCCAGTACTCTGCCTGCCTCACCAAGTTCTGCATCTCCTCCCTGTGAGTAGCCTACCACTGTTGTGTCATCTAATAATTGGTTTTGTATTATAAACAGATGTACAGTCTTGTGCAAACAGAGAGTATAGGAATGATATGTTACAAGATGTGACGTGTGTATTACCTTGTTGTGATGTATAAATGGGTGAATGACTAGGGAGTTCAGTGTGACGTATGTAGCACTGTGAGGTGCCTTGCATAAAGATAAATACTACACTGTAGTTGTTTGTTGTATTGGGGAAAGGTTATATAGGAAGTTGGATAGCTGTGTAAAAAAATAAATTTTAATCATTAGTCATTAGAACATTTTGAAAAAGTAAAACCAAATTTGAAAAATAATGCAGAAAATAATGTCAGTAAACACATTTTAAATCAATGTAAAAGTAAGTAGATGCACAAATTAAATTTCACTTTTGTTAGTTTTACCTTTTACTACTTTGTTTTTTCTCTGTATTTTTCATGGGTCAGAGTAACTTTTAACATTTACTGTTTTTGGAATAAAACGCAGACACCTTCAGATACACATAAATACAAACTGTTGTCAGAAAGGAAACGTTATAGTTAATGATTATTAGATTACGTGAATTGTATTGTTGGATTGTATCCCAAATAAATAAATGTGAAGTCAGCTCTGATACTACACATTCCAGTTTAGGACTCGAATAAAAGGTGTTTCTTGTACTTCTGTACTCCACATGTTTCAAACTTAACAGATCCCAGTAGAAAATAACATGTTTTTCTGACACAAAGCCATTTTGAACTTATATACACAGGTGTGTGTGTGTATGCATACATTTCTCTGCAGTATCAAATCTTGCTATATACTGCTTTCTATGTAATGGGGTTCCCTTTCCTTAATGTCTAACTGGCAGTATACAGTAGGTGTGCTTGAACATTTCTGAAACATAATGCAGTATCTCATCACAGTACTGACTTTGTGTTGTAATTTTTTGGTTTTTTGCTGTATTGTCATGCTGGTTGACACTTAATGAGTCCACATGGCTGTGAGTTAAACTTCTGCCCTATATCAGGAGCACTCCTAGCCAGCTGGCTGCTGTCCAGCATCCTAAAATAGTGCTGGCATAGTCAAGGGAGATGTACCAGGCTGCTCTCCTCCCTGATTTTCTTGCTGCAGTATTGGGGAGGGAAGGAATGGGAACAGAAACTGTCCTACACCTTGGCTTGGTGCAGTGTGACGCACACGGGCTGCAGGCCGGTTGGAGGAGGGAACCCATAATAGAGGAATAGACACAAGCAATGCATTCTGTTTCAGAACAGCTCTCAGCTCTTTTATATCTTCTTGGGACATCCATGTGAGTCGCACCACTCGTATTTTGAGGAAATTTCTGAAAATGTTATATTTCAATTATGCATATATTTTATTGTGACAGTTTCTGTATGTTCAAGTGTAAAAATGTTAGTAAATAACAGTGTTTTCATTTGTGACACATTGGTTATAAGTTGGGTTTGGTTATGTAATATGGATGTCTTAATTGAATCTGTTTTATTAAAGCAGAGCTGGGATCTGTAGCGATTTGGTGGTTGACTCCTCTGCCAGACAGTCTGGTCTGTAACATTATACACAATTGGAAATCTAGGGCTGGAAGTCAGATTTGTCCTTCCTAAATTTTTAGTGGCAAAAATTTGCTTTTGTTGTTTTTGTTAAACAATACCCTGTGTAGCCAAGCAACACATTGTTTTATCTATAATTTTTCATTTGACCTAAAACTAAATCTGTTCAACAACAGCGGTGTTCTTTTATCCTGGCTGTAGACTACTTCATAAAATGTTCGGCATTTAAAATCAGGTCCTAGACCATCAAATGAGATCCATATTAGTGTAATTTCTTAATTCTTTTTGTATTTACATTTTTACTAGCTTACACACAGATACTTGGTAGGAGACTGCAATACTGACATCATCAAAGGGTTTAGAAGTCACAGTGAGATTGGCAGAGCCCTGACCTTCTTTACCTTGTTTTGGTTACTAAAACAGGGCACAGGGTGTGGGTAGCCCATCCTGGATAACAGAGATAACATCATCTATCAGCCATTGCACAGCTATCCTGCTTGCTGAAACCACTATATGAGTTTTCCTGATGTTTAGCATAGACCAGAAACCAGGAGAAAAGCTCTTTGTTATGGGAGAGGCGTATCAAGGATCTTGAACTTAAATGTGGAGATAGAAAAATGTAGATCTTGGTCAACAGGTGATGATGAAACAGCAGTGCTACTCTCCCTTTGCAATAGTCTTTTTTGCCACTTTTCATTAATATGAATATGTGATTAATTTGTACTTCCTAGAACGAACACTTTTAGTTAATCTAACCATTATCAGTAAAGCACAATATCTTGTCCAGGGTCACAGTGGAGTGGGGACCAGGCCGTGAAACAACTCCTGAATAGGAAAGCACACGTGTACACAAACACACATATGCAACTTACAGTGACCAGTTACCTGAAATGCATATCTTTGGACTGTGGAAGAAATCTGGAACTTCTGCAGAAAATCAGCGCTGACAGGGGGAGGACATGCAGACTACACAGACTTAGCTAGACCTGAACCCACGCCTGAACAGCTCAACACTATAAGCTCTGCCACCATGTAACCCTCTATAGTTCGACTCTATTCTGATTCTATGTGCAGCTCCGTCTGTTGTGTACACTGGTAAAATTATGGTGTTGGACTAAGTGACTGTACTTACGGCTACTCTTAGGTGTGTATTGCTTTGGAGAAAGGTGTCCCCTAAATAAACAAATGTGATTTTTTTTTTTTTTTTAATGCTTAAATCTCTACCACTGAGTAGTTAGCACTTGGCAGACAATCCATCTGTCTCTCTTGTCTTGGGAAAATACTTCTCAAAAATTAATTGATGAAAAGTACATTTCTCAAAAGTTTGTAAGTCGGGAACCCACTATATTAGATTAGTTTGATAGTAAATTGGTGAGACACCAATCTCTACTGTGAAAATAGGTATAATCAGAAGGACACCAATTTTACAGGTTTCTGATGACAGGGTAACTGTACTGCCCATTTCAGTTTGGGATTATTGAATTGAATCTGAAGCATTTTTCCTTCTTAGTATCCCATTGTATCCTGATGGGCAGAGTTGAGTGTGCAGAGTTTTGATTTAAGCAGGGACTTGAACATGACTAGCAGAAGATGTCCTATCACTGAGATCACTTAGGGCAGAAGTCACATTTGCTGTTTTTGCCCTTAAAATAACCTTGCTCTGCCTACCTTAGCAACATGTTCGATCTGAGTGTCTCCTACTCTTATTAAATAGGGTTACTTGTATGGAGAACAAAATAAACTGGCAGTGTTATCATACAATCATTCTGCGGCTTTAAACTGGTTTGCTTTGTCATAAATACAAACAGGCAAGCTTTTGTGTGAGTTCTGGGCCAAACCGGTTGAGTGGCTAAGCCTGAAAAAGTCCCACTTTGAGAGCAAGAGAACAGAACATGAAAGAGAAATGTGTAACCCAAGTCCCATTTCCTGGTTGGGTGTTACTGTCTCAGGTATGACACATTTGCAAAACATTTGGCTTTATGTTGATAAGATAAAGAAATAACACAAACACCAGGAATAACAGCAACTTGTTCTGGAAGTGCATCATTCTATTTTTTAACACAACGGGCATGTTTTTCTTAAACAAGAGCATCTCTGACCACATTAGAAGCTGCACTGAACAGTCTCAACATGAGCCACTCCCACTTTGCCTAGCATTACCTAAATGTTTTGTTGTTACAGAACACAATGATTGCGTCACCAAATATCAGTTTGAACTATCTGATAAATTTAAACATTGGTCTGATGGCAATTAAAAATTAATTTCACAAATTATTGACCAGTACTAATTTGATTCTAATATCATTGTGCATCCAACAGTTGAATAGTAATCCTGGTGCCTCACAATGCCTGAGTTGTGTGTTTATGTATACGTCTGGGTCAGGGTTGCAGGGACTACATGTCCGCCTTGTGCTCCCAATCCAAAAAAGGTGGTGGTAAACAGTTGGCTACCTACCCTTGCAACGAAAAAAACACAAGCAGCCACTGGGCATTAAATCTGACTCAATGGCACTTTCCCTAGGCAGACAACCTAGTCACCACATTCTCCACATCAAGGTCCATCACTACATTATTTATACTTCTTGTCACCGAGATGCATGAAATGATATTTGGAATATAATGTGTCATGAAAGAAGGTGTATCTAGGCTAACTATCTAGTTCAGCTGGTGTGTTTAAAATCGTTATTCACATGTGGATGTCTTTTTGAATGTTACCCCACATAAAGCTGACACCAAACAAGTTAAGTTCATGTAAGATATTCCACTTTGCTTACACAAAATCTTGATATTAGAAACACAATAGTGTAATTGTTCTTTATATATATTTAGAATCTGTTGTCATCTGTCAGCTCCATGAATATCTGAAGTTGGGTTTGAACCTTGTGGTCAAGGGTTGAAAAAGAAAAAGTGACCAACTGCTTATTCCTCTAATTTCTGATGACTAAACTAAAAATGTAATGTAATGGATTTATAGATTAATGAATATTGATCATTTAGTCCTTTGCCAGTTGTGTACTAGTCCTCACACTTTCCTTTACACATCTCTGCTGACTCTGAAGGACTATGTGGCAGGTCCTATGCGAGGCAAACATGCATTTTACAGACACCCACTAGGACCAGTGACCCGTGCACCTATTTGAAGGTCATGTTAATTATTTCCTGCACAGGAATGGCTGGAATTTGACTGTTTGCCTAACATACACATCTTTCCAGAAAAGCCTCCAGGCACAAGGTGCACTCACTAAGTTCAAACTTCCTGATGCAGCAGGAACACGGAACTAACAGTTGTTGACTGCACTATTCCGTGCAGCTAAAAGAAAACAAACAAAGGAAAATTGATTCTGTGCAATCTTTATTTTTGTTGCTGAACATGTTTGGCTCCTAATGAAACAGATTCTTTATCAAACTCTCATTTATTAAAAGGAAAGACTAGTTTTTTTAAAGAACCTCATTATTGCCACTACTGTTTTTCTACTGCCATTACCAGTGCTACTACTAGTGATAATAGCCATTATATACCAGCTATAGCTGCACCATTCAGGATAAATAACAGTAATGGTAATGATGATATATAAACAGCAACACAGTATATCCATCACTACTAACATTCCTACAGTTTGCTGTTGTTACACAATATAAAGGTAAGAACTGCAGTTATGGTTCTACACAGAGGAAGTGTACTTTGACAGTTACATGCTTGGTTGTAAAGTCTAAATGCAATTTGTTTATCCTGAATTGTATGTGACTTTGGAGTAAAGGTACTGGAATCAGGTAAAGGAATAAAGGTAAAAATGTGAACTTGGCAGTATATTCTGGCATCAACTGTTATTGTTGCACCAGAGTGTTGTGTGTTAGTTTGCTCTGTCCCTCAGAGCCATTTTTTTGGAAGCTGAGGGGGCTCTGCTCTACAGGCTGTGCATCTCTGAAATGGTTTGGTACTGAGGCAATTTCCAGCCCATTCCAGCAACGTCTGTTCTGTAGTTTAAAAAAAAAAAAAAAATTTTTTTTTTTAACCTTTGACCTGCAAATTTTTACTCCTTTCTGGAGGTATTAGTCATGTAAGAAGTGTCCTTTGATTCTGCCACAGATTGAACTGACTTAATATGATGATTAGGATAGAATCCAGATCACTTAACTGCTGTTTCTCATGAATTGAGTGATTGTAAATAAACTAAAAGATTTGGCTTTGAAGGGGGTTAATCATAAGTTTCACCCACACAACAATGCAGAACCATTTAATATGAGCTGCCATCTCTGTTCAAAGCATTTCAGCTGTGCATCATTTACTGCTGAGATTCTTAATAGGAAAAGTTAAATTTGGCAGCCTTTTATAATCTCACAGAAGGGTTGGTATTGAGGCGATTTGATCGCTCAAGCAATGTCACCCTGGCTCAGTGGGTACCAATCTGAAGAGGAATATTTATGAATGCTGGATTTCTAGCTACTTTACTGTGTGATAAAGAGATCCCAGTAAAACAAACACAAATTTATACTTTTTTATTCATTTATCAAAATGAGCTGGTATTAAATGTCAGAAAAAGTGTGAACTTCTAGGATGATTAGGTCAGTTATTGGCATAGTGAGAAATTCAGAAAATTCTAAAGGGTGATTTTATTGCAAAATAGAAAGATAGACTAGATAATCTGGAAAAATCTAAAGATTTAATTGTTCAGTGAGCTTGTATGTTCTCACACTAAGTGACATATTACAATTTTGTGATATTTGTTCCATCATGGTGCCTTTTATCTAATAGGTTGAAAAACCATTCAAGTATCAGGCAGATAACTTTTTTGCAAAGCTGTACAGTTGAAAAAGCAAAACATCACTTACAATATTCATGGAACAAGTCACAAACAGTATTAAAAATATTTTCACACTTTACATTGTGGAAAAGTGTTAGGAAGTGAAAACATTTAAAAAAGCTACGATGAAGAGACAGTGCAACTGCATGTCTTTTGTAATTTTACTCAGCATAACCTTGTGTTTGCAGTGGAGCCGAGTTGTACTCCCTAAGCAAACATGTTCACTTTCTTTAACAGAAAGAACAGTAACTTCATTATAGTGAAACTGTGGCCCATGTGCACTTTGAGTCCTTTGGGAAGACGCTTGTTTTAACTTGCGTTCAGAAAACATTCACGGAATCTGGGAGATGCAGCCATATATTTTGCTGCATGCATATCATTGTGCCCCAGGAGGGACTACACTGCAGGCATTTAAAGTGGCCGTCGGTGCTCCTCTTATGAGCTCGTATTTAGTAAGCATTCAGTTAATAAATAAGATGAGGTTTTCAACCCCCCCTACACACACACACACACACACACAAACAAGGTAAATCTGTGCTTATTTGCATAACAGATCAGTGCTGCTGTCCTCATTGATCTCCTCGGCACCTTAGAGTTTCACCCTCTTTGGCAGAGTGGTTAGGAGGAAGCCACTTCTGAGAATTTAACTGCAATTCACACCTAGAGCTTGCAAGAAACCAAGTAACACAACCTAACCCTGATGAGAATAAAGTTGAACTCTGACATGAAAACAATATGCTGTCTGGTGAAAACCAAATACAACTCTTCCCCCAGTAGTAGCATCATAGTCTGAGGTAGATTTTCAGCAGGAGGAACTGAAAAGCTTCTTTCCCCTCAAGGACAGCATAGATGGAGCCATATACAGGCAAATCTTTGAGAACTGTTTAAGTCAGTGTTACAACCCTGGCCTAGGGGTCAGGTTTGGGTGTGTGGCATTGATGCGCAGCAAACCACAAAAGAATCAAAACCGGCCAGACTAACGCTGGTGCTAATACAAAGTTTAATTGCTTCCACACCAAGTGATATGAAACACACAATTAGACAATAAGGTGACAAAATGAAGTGCTATTAAGGAAATGAGCTTGGACAACACTAAAGAAATTAAAACAAAACATCTTCCATAGGCTAGTGATATTCATTTAGCTATGTAAATGAACCACACAAAAAAGAAACTATACTAAGATAATCTATCAAAATCAAAAGTACATGGGTTGGCACCCACCCCCTTACCTAGTGTCTTAAAAGTAGTTCATCTGCATGAGGAAAATGTATGCACACACATTCTTGCTAGCTACAGTTCCTTATACACATACTGAATAGTCACAAGGTAGGTCCAGGATATGGGAAATACTTGTACAAAGGGTTGTTTCTAAGGATACAGAACCAAAAGAAGCTGAAGGTAGAACTGCTCCCCATTGTCTTTCTTATATCAGCCAGGCCCCTCCCACTCCCATCACTGATTGGTTCCCATGGTTCACACTGGTGCACCAATCCTGTGACTCATTATCTCTTGATTAGGCTCCCTGATTGGTCTCATGAGCAACACCAATCACAATCGTGAAAATATTCACAGAGAGACAGAGACAGCAAAACACATAGGGGACGCAACAGTTAGACTTCTATGTTTGGGGTAAAGATTACATTTCCAGCATGACACTGACCAAACGCATGTGGTAAAACAGTTGGCATTCTGGAATGACCCAGTTCTAACCTGAATCCAATTGAAAATCTGTGGTATGACCTGAAATTTGCTGTCCACTGATAATCTCCATCAAATTTGTCAGTTGGAGCAATTTTGCTTTGAAAAATAGGCAAAAATTCTAACATGTAAATGTGCAAAGCTCACATAGACATGCCCAAGAAGTCACACAGCTGAAATTGCGGCTAAACGACTACAGATAAAGTAATGATTTTGAGGTCGTGGATGGATACCTTAGTAAATGAGAAATGTCTCATTCTGGAGAAATTTCATATTCCCATTTTTGTTTCGGTTTTATTATTTTAGCTGATTGAGGTACAGTTCTAGGATTGTACATTTAAGAAGTTGTAAGTTCATCATAGTGAAAAGTAATGACATTGATTGAGGCCATGCTCATCTTCAACTCATGTTTTCCCATTTGGACTAGAACTGGGCTGAAGATGTAATGAAATGTAGGAAGCTCAAAACAAAATGTTAGAGATGCTTAAACAATTCTTTGGACATATTGTATGTGAGGGCTGCTGGAAATAACCCAGTCTGGCTTTAGGAGGAAACCAGAACTCAGAACATCTGTAGGGGGCAGATGAATGCAGGACCTGGACATAATCCATCCTAGCATGATGAAGTTTATCAACTTGTATCTAACAAATAATTTCACTTTCAACAACTTAAGTCTACCAGCAGAGCAGGGGGACATCACTGAACTCACTGGTTGCCAGAGTAGTGATGCAAAAACTAAGGCATTGACTTACCCAAAATTTTTGGATGATCATAAAACATAAGGACCTCTGTGGAACAGACCTGCAGAAAACTGTAACCATGACCACATAGACATCTTCGTGAAAAAACACAATCCACTCTTAGACATATCAACCCATGGATAAAACACTAGATATGCCTTTGGTTGAGACATGGTAAAAACTCTACCCTGATCCAGCTGAAGTGAAGGTTCTCTGGACCAGATCCGACCAATCAGGACTTGGATATGAACTGTCTTCATGAGACAGTGCAAGGTGAAGAGAGCACACAGCATAGCATCTTGATTGATTGATACCAAAATGTCTGCAAACAAACCACTAGGCCCTACATGCACCTCAGAATGAAACTTATTCTCGTGGGCTACCAATGTTCTCCCTTATCTCAGAAATCACTGTAAAGAGCATGAAGTTATTTTAGAGAAAATTCCTTTTCAGCACACAAATACTTTTAAATAATTTGACTGCTGATAGTGTTATGGATCCATTGCTGTGCAGCAATCACTCGATGTATAAAAATCTGTTCCTGAAAATGATACATAAAACTAAAATTTTGTATCCCTAAACCCTCTTATTTTATTTTTTAGTAAGGCATTTAATTATTTATTTTATTGGTCAGAACAGTATATACAGGCAGAGATGGAACACTGAGGCATTGCATTTCCATCTACATACAGAGAAGGGCTAACGTTCAAACAGTTACAGTGTCACAGGGTCATACAACACTGTCTAATAACTTTGAATTGCAATAACAGTGTCTAGACACTCCAAAATCGTTTAGAATTATTGTCGGTCAAATTACATGGTTACATTTTCTAGCAAGAGTAAGTTAAACACTTCAGACGTCCACATATTTAAAGAAGGAACAGTGGACTGGAGCTTCAGTTTCTTTGCGAAGTGTGTAAAAGTGAACACCCTACGCTCCATGGCCTCATAAAGAGGGTCTTGTTTGTGCCTTAAGAACAAAATAGAAGGTGTCAAACTTCACATTGAAAGTCTTTTGAATGATTGAGTGAACTTCTTTTCCAATAAGCTGCCATCAAGCTTCTTATTTTAAGAGGGGAAAATAATAGTCCATTCCCAGCTCATCTGTAAAATCCCAAACCGATTTTCCTAAATGTCAGTAAAACACCATGCACCACATGGAGGATACAGAAATCAACATGAATTTCAGCTCATGATGCACTAGTGCCAACCACAGTATTTACTGCACTTCTGCTTCACTCGCTCAATGTGCAGCTTTCCATTTTTTTCAACGTGCTTTGGTTAATTTTTATTATCCTGCTCTTTCACTGCAGAAGTCAGAAATTAGGTATCAAAAACGAAGAGATGTTATACTAGAATTTTGTATCAAGAGGGGTTATAAATCAAGGGATACCTGTACTTATAATGTCAAAGATTGCAGTGGTAGTTTTGTAGAGATGTTCAGAATTAATTTAAACACTGAGCTCTTTTTCATCCCAGACTTCCACTTGGAATAACTAAACGGTCTAATCCATGGCAACAGCCCAGACCCTGGCATTGACTTGTACCTCCAGTAAGCCCTTTAGAGACCCTCACACTGCCCCACTCTCGGAGCAGTACAGCTGCACCATGGGGAGTGTGGGCAGTTTAACTGAGAAGCCGGACATTTTGCCCGATCGACTGAAGAGCAAACATTCCAGAACACATGCAGGGGTCCATCAACATGAAGGCTTGGTCAAGAAGGGACTTGCCCAACAAGAGCTCCTCAACCACTTTAACAGCAGAATAGAGCCTAATTCCAACAAGCCTGCCATCGCTGACCTTTCACCATTTAAGAGGGAGCATGACATTGAGGATGAGAATGTCTACTCCAAGGTCTACCACAAGAATGACAAGAACCACAAGAAGGTTCACATGAGCTTAAACTCACCACCAACTGGTGGAAAGTTCAAGAAGGTAAGAGCAAATATGTCCTTGTCAAATGTTTGTTTACTATGATGATTTTCATTTTCATTGTCTATATAATTAGATATGGAATTTTCTTCATGTTGATAATTGTGATGATTGTGTTTGACTGTATTTTCTATCTATATGACTCATGAAACCCCTGGAAAAAAGCATATTTCACTGCATGCATATTTCCTAGTGAAAATAAGTTAACACAGCATCTTCAGGTTGAAATAAGACATATTTCAGTACATTTTAACCAGAAAAGATTTTTTTCTAATTAGGACATTAAGAAAAAATGTTTAATGTAACATGCAAAGGTTTTTACATCCTGCTTACGGTAGTAACACCTTCGGAGCTTTCAATGGGCTCAGCAGAGAAAGCTGGAACCAGGTGTATTTGTGGAGAATAGATGTAGTAGGATGTCAGTACTCTGACAGTGCCAGACTGTAAATGGCAGTTTATTTTAAACCTTGTACACTTCATGCAATTGTAGCAAATTTTAATCACAGTCCAACTTGTTATGGCAACATTTACTGTTTAAACGTAGTATGGTGCTTATGACCTTCCACGCTGAAAGAATAGCTCCACAGAAACCCCTACAGGTACATTAGCAAAATTTGGCCTACATTTTGAGATAAGGACTTGCTGTTGGTAGGCATTTCCAGTGACTCATTTTGTTGTTTTTCTTTCATCCAGTCTCAGCTCAGGCCCTTAGCATTCAATCTTGTCTCTAACAAGAACTTCAGCTCCATGCAAAACCTGTACACTGGAAGGGCCGAGGAGTTAGACGGTAATCTGGCCAATGGGCTGCATATGTCCTATGCCAAGGTGGCTCCCACCACTCCGAGTTCCTCCTCACTGTCACCTTCCCACCCTGGCCATGGCAGCAGAAAGACTAAGTGCTACCAAAGCCAGGATGATGAGAGTATGTCTGATTCAGGCCACAATTCCATAAATAGCCTGCCTCTCTATCAGCCCCGTCTGAGCCAGATAAGTGCCTCAGTGGGTCACATCAATCACATTGGCTCCTTGGACCGCGTTGCCTTGAGATTCCGTGGTGGTACCTCCAATGCCACAGACACACCTTCGCAGAGTGCAGCCACACAGAGCTGGTTGAGGGACTATGGCAGTGAGGCACCTCCACCCTATGAGTTGTCTCAGTCACTGGAGGATGTAGTGCAAGATCTGGAGGACCAGCTGCTTGAGAAGGAACATGAGTTCAAACAGATGAGGAAGAACCTGGATGAAAGCGAGGATGCCGTCTCGCAGGTGAGAGCACCGCTGTACCTACAAGATCACCTTTTAAAACAGCAGGAACAGGAAACAGAAAATTGTTATTTTATGTTTGTTGCTTTTCTTAATAGTAAGTAATGAAACAGTGAATGACACCAAATTTTAAAAAATGCATTTAAACACGCAAATCCATATTACTTCATTAACTGACAATTAAGTAGTTGGTGTTTAAAGTGTTCTTCATTGCACTGAAAGTGTTACTTTAAAGTGTTGGGGATATTTTGGGGTTATTAACTGGGTTTCTTGGATGAACCCAGAACAAATAATAATTTTCCTTGTAAGAAATAATGGAACAGCTTCCTGATGTCCAAATTAGTTGTATTTGAGCCATTTCTAGGAACGAGTGATGCTCAGATACTGTGGAATAAATGTATGTGTGAACTTGTGTAGGTATTTGAGAGGAAGCAAAGGCTGTGGGAGAAGGAGGTGGAGGAGCTGAAGAGGCTGTATGCCACCAAGCTTCGCCAGGTGTCCCAGTATGCCCAGCGTTCCCAGCGCTCCCTGCAGCTGCAGCTGTACAAAGTTCAGCAGGAGCGCCAGCATCTACAAGAGGACCTGAAAGCTCTGCAAAGTGAGTGCCAGATCTTGAAGGGTCGGCATGTCTCCTCCAGTGATCAAGAGCATGAAATTCAGCTGGAAGAGACCCAGTGGGAGGTGAGCCTGAGCGATGGAGATCACTCTTATGATACACAACAGAAAACATGAGTATGGAGAAAATAAGGGTATGAAGAGTGGGTCAGAGGAGAAGACAGGATAAATGGGTGTGTCTTAAATTTGCTCACTATATATGACTCATTTGTTTACTTTCCTTCAGTAGCTGGGTGCTGTGAGACAAGGATGCTCTAACGTTAACTTTGTGTATACTAAGGTATGTCAGAAGTCAGGAGAGATCTCCCTGCTCAAACAGCAGCTGCGGGACTCCCAAGCAGAGGTGGCGCAAAAGCTGAGTGAGATTTTCCACCTGAAGACAAAGCTCCGTGAGATGCATGGCAAAATGCGCTCCAAGGATAACCAGATTGACATGCTCCAACAGGCTCTGCACCAGGTGTCCCATCATCCCTCTGATAAGATCCCTGAAGCCCTTGAGGGATCTCGAGGGCCGACTCCTGGTGGGCCAGAGGACAGACTGCGAGCAGAGCTAATGTTAGAGAGGCGACAGAGCGAGGCCCAGGCATCTTCCTTTGAAGCTGAGCGCCGCATTTGGCAGATTGAAAAGGAGAAGGTGATCCGCTACCAGAAGGAGCTACAAGCCAGCTACTTGGAAATGTACCACAGAAACCAAGTTCTGGAAAAGGAGCTCCTGCAACTAAGAGGAGGAGGTGGGAGAGATCAAGGTTTCATAATAGAGGACCGGCTACCATCTGGACTGCCATGGATAGACAGAATTGAGTCGTCTGAAATTTGACTGTGATCAAAGGGAGGGGTTGCTGTTGTGTTGAAGATCTGGTCTATAAGCTACTCTTTAAGCTCTGAAGGCTACTGTAAAATTCTTGTTTGCTATATTGTATGGTTGACAAACTTTTTTGAAGTATAATAAGGTAGTCAGCATTTATGCAAGACATTTGACAGACCTGCTGTAGGTAGAATGATGTGTTAATATCAGTTGTACATCTGTTTCTCACCTAGTGTAAAATAGTAGCCCGGGCACTAGAGCTTGAGGAAATTCCTAAATCATTTGCCTTCTCTCATAGTTGTTGTGCAAGAAGCAAAAAGCAGAAAGTAACTTTATTTTAGTTGGTCATTATGGCTTTCAAGGGCTAAGATCCTTGTTGTCCACTGCACTGGTGTTGAAGAATTTTTCCCACAATATAATAAATGTGTTTCAACAGCTCTTAACCTGCCTATGAATATTGAAAGGCATCTTAAAGTGAGAATTGGAGTAGGTTGTACCTCTGGGGATGCTTTGTGGAGGTGCTTATCTGTTTTAACTTTTTTTTTTGGTTATTAACTAAATGACATCAACTGCTTTTTCATTATACCTGAGTTGTTCCCATCAGGTGACTTTCTCAGGTTGCTAAGTTAAACAGTGTGAAAAACACATGTTATCCACTGCTTTATTGCTGATTGCTTTTTTGGATGTTCAACCTACAATGGCTCAGATTTTTCTAATCTAATGTTATTCAGTTTATCAGTGCAAATGAAGTTGCACAGCCATCGCCTAAATGAGTAGAATGAAGTGTATTGTGGCACATTTTGGAGTGGAGGTGACTGTATGGACAGGACAGAGGACAGTGACAAGAAGTTTTCTCACACAAAGACAAAATGTGATGTGGCCTTTTTGTACAACGCTAAGGCAAACCCAACAAGACATAAATCAGTAAACCCTAAGGATCCATCAAAAACTGAAACTGAATATGACTAACTGCTGTAAGTGCAAATATAACTACGAATAAAACTGGAACATTTGATCTTTCCTAGCAATCCGCATCATTCTGGTTAATAGATAAACTAAATTCAGTTGAAACCATGACCAACAACAGGAGGCCCTAATGCTAGTACCAGCTGTCTTCTCAAGATTCTCAAGGCCTCAGACCTGCTGACTTAAAGCTTCGTCTTGACTGTCTTTGAACATGCAATTCCTAGAGCTGCATGTGTAGGGAGTCAGAAGCTGTCCAAGTTCTACTAGACCTCATGCAATGGCTCCACCTGTATCTTATGACCTGGACTCAGTGCTGAGAAGAAACTTGTTGGAATCTTGGCAATCATTTGCTCTGTAAACAAAGTTTCCCGTAGGTCTTTTTTGTTGTTTTTTTTTCTTCATTTTGCTCTAGTGTGACAGGAATTATATGCAGCAGAGCTGCATGAGCCTTCAGTTAGCTCAGTTGATCAGACTCTGCCCAGAAACATTTTAGCACCCAAGGTGGGTGAAGTTCAGAGCTCTGTGGACACACCTTGGTTTAGCTCTCCCAGAATGTGCACTATGTGATTATTTGTTTATTTTTATTTATTTATTTATTTATTTATTTTTGAAGTGGAATTTTGTGATGCAACATGAGGTGTCTGATAGTCAGGAAAACCAGGAGGCCACACTTGAAGCTGGCCCTACATCTGCCCCAGTAGCATCAAACCCTGAGTCCTCTTGGCTCCTACAGAGAACAATCAGAACAAAACTCATTTTTGTACCTCATACTTTCTGAATGTGAGAAATTAAATCTAATACTATGCGTGGAGTAATAATGCAATCTATATTGATTGTATACATTTGTGGAGAAAAGATTTGTATTTAAAACGGATTTTATCATTTCTCTATTCTGGTAGTTTTAGAGTAAGGGTAGAGTTAGGTTCCTTGATTTTTGCTATTGTAACCAAGAGGGCAACATTGGAGGACCTCAAGACTGATGCTGAAAGGTAAGCTAGTAATAATAAGGTATTTCACTGTAGGCTTTACCTCACCTCCACAGCAGACCTACTTCATGCCTACCCAAGTCATTCCGAACATGCCAAATGCCAGGCAGCGGTTCCCAAGAGGCAGTGTTGCCTCAGACCAAATTCATAGAATCCACCATGAAAAATACAGAACGTGAAATTAAGTGCCAAGTAAACTGTAAATATAAGCTTAATAAAATACATTTGGAAATATGACTCTGTGTTCATTTATACTACAGGTAGCTGATTTAAGGTTTTGTTAAATTTCATTTCTCTGTAAATTCTTTGTAAAGACAACAGAAATCTAAAGCTGATCCCAGGAAGGCCCCCCATGGACAAGCATGTCTGCATATGGACTGGTATCATGCATTTACATGCACACACAAAAAGTACTGTTTGGAATCACCAGTTCAAGTCAATCACCTATCTTTAAAAAAGGGGGGAGAGATCATGCAAACTAAACAGAATCACTGATTTAACTTTGGAACTGTGAAATAACTGCTGTTATATACAGGCTTCCCCGTCACAGTCAGTATAATTCATTCCTGGAAAATATGATCTCAGTTACAATTTAAATGAAAGAAAAAAACTTCTCAAAATGGTTTTGAATACATGGGTCTTGACTCTAGTTTGAAAGTAACTGGAGCAGTTTTGATGTTCTGGATCTTATTTTGAATTTGAGTATTTAGTGTTTTGCATGTTTGCAATTTTGCATGTTTGGTGGAGGGGGTGGATAAAAGCCTTTTGTGAATAAGGAACATTTTATATTCCTATTTAAATCAGAGGTAGAATTTACCTTACAAGTAGATTTTAACAAATAAATGACACACCATAGGAGGAGAACCTGGAAAGATATTTACTTAATCCAGAGAAAAATAGTCTAATTATCTGCTCCTTACACACCACTTAAACAATTTAAAGTTTGGTGTTTTACTGATGTGCAATGCAGGGTTGTGTACTAAAGAAATCAGTTTTATTCATTAGCAGACAGGCTGCAGTGGCAAAAACTTTAACTGTCTCCTGGTAGCAGTTAAAATTTTCACATCTACGTAAAATATATTTCAATGTACAAACAGCCTTCTAAAAAGCATAGTCACGTCAAGATTGAAATCCAAATTTCATAAATATATACAGTAATAAAAAGATTAGCACTGCCTCACAGTGTTGTTTTGCAATTGAGCTCCTTTAAGAAATTTATCATACATAAAACTTAACAGCATACTTTGAAACATTTGTTCAAATGTATGTTGTCCTTATAATCAGTGTTTATTTGGTAGTATACTTCATATTATGTTGCACATGCTCACTTTTCAAACTCCATTTATGCAATATACTGTATCAATGAGCTCTTTAAGCTCCATTTCTCAAGAACACGGGAAGAGCACTAAAATAAGCACAGGATGCTGCATCAGTGTTCCTTCAAACAGGCTCACGGTAGAACGTTTGGTTTTTAAAGTCAAAATAAAATGCAGCCTTGATTTGATGTAAAAAAAAGATTTTATTTTGTGATGCAAGTATAATATGAAATGTACTGTATTTTTAAAGGATAAATGCAATATTTAAAATAAAGCCTGCACTCATATAAATGCAGAGTTAATCAGTCATACAGTCTCAATGCGGCAACAATCAAATGAAACTGCTTGGAAGCTGGGAAACGAACAATTCGTGTGCAAACATTGCATCTGCTAGTGTGGTGATAAGAAACTGTCTCTCGGAGAAGAAAAAACCCTGCTGGGGGGAAAATCCTACAGATTAGTAACAAAAATAAAACTAAAGGGGAAAAGCAGGAAACCCTACATACAAAACTCCATTGCTGATACATAAATAAGGAGGGTTTCGTGTCCTTTATACTCACAGGTTATGACTTTAATGGAAATTGCAAATATGGTTTTATACTCTCTTCTAATAGCAACATCACCAGCCAGGACTATATTTGTAAGCATTACAATTTAACTGTGGGCTGAACATGTACATGCTCCAAAGACCTTTATATTCCTAAATTTCAAATCAGTATCCTCCATTGTTCACACAACAAAAAAAATAAAAACTTTTCAATGGAATGTATCAATTATTTTTGTGTTTTAACTAAGGCGTTTTAACACTCCAGACAGCACCAAAAATTAGCACATTGTATATTCCATATTATTACACAAAACTAAAAATGAAAACTTTATTACTGTTGACAGTCTGAGAACAATTTACTTCATTCCCCCACACTTCTCACTTTTCTGTGTTTAACATTTTAAATATCTATATGTTTGAAAACGCTATGCATTTATATACATTTTTGTGAATATTAGCTTTTCAGAACACTGCATATATCAAAAAGCATAGTATAAGATTTAAATGACCCTGAGAAAAATCAAATACGTTTGTTTGCACACAAGAGCTGAAGCCAGTACATACAGGTGGAAGGATAAGCTGCAAATGCAAAACTGCATCACAGCCACAGTGAATCTGAACAAAAATCACGTGTGGGCTCAGATTAATAACAATTATAACTAGCAGCAACACATTCCAGTAGGTTACTTACATTCTACTACGACGACCAGTGACCAAAAGGCCAAAACTAACGTCTCTACAGCAACCAGTGTGGAAAAGACACACAATTACGTTGCCCAAGAGGTTGTGTGGCTACGCAGCTATAAACCACACATTGCATCAGAACACACCACAGGGCAGAAAAAACATTAGCATAAAAATGTGTTTTATCATATTAAGTAGGAAAATGTTCCAAGCAATATGTACATAACTACAAAAACCAAACACGGCACATGTAACAGTAGTGTATTTTCTCCGTCGAAACACTCGTTTCGGACACATGCAGGCAACGCGGAGTCCAAGCCATGACTCCTAAAGGCTCCGCGACTTGACTGATCCCAAATACCCAGCAGTCCACAAAAAAAGCTCTGGGTTATTTTTTCCCCCCATTAGAAACAAAGGAGAACGTTAATGTGGACTGAAAACTGCCCCCATCTGGCACTAACTGCCATTAATAATGAGTACCCAATAAGCAAATATACCATTGTTCTTTAAAATAACATTACTATCTCTTAACATTTTAGACAATTTTTGCAGTGGAAAAATATTGCCTTTACATATTGGGATCCTCTCTCGTAAGCATTTGTGAATGAATTTTGTGTTCTATAATAAATATATGTGTACCTTAAACACATACATCCACACTTTTCAATTGACTTATTTATTAGAGAATTCAGACAGTTATTTAACTACATCACCACCAACAGCAAACAACTATGACCTATCCATATAAATAATTTGTGAATATATTGTAGCCACAGCCATTTATAGTACTGATAGATGTTGATTATGTCCATATATAGAACATTTACCAAATTTTAAGGAATTTCCAGTCACATGCAGTGACTGCACATACATTGGGATCTGCAACCATTCCAAAAATCGTTCTGCTTATGCTCAAACTGAAGAAACACCAAAAGGAAATTAAAATGAACAATTCAGGGAGATTCAAAATTCTTAATGCTTGAAACTGCTACAAAAGCACCAGGCAGTAGCAAAAGAACGTGAATGAAGACAAAACATTAAAAAACTCATGTCCTGAGGTACACCTGCAGGCTCCTCCTACGGGTGGTCTTTGTAAATGAATGGCATGCGAGGGGGGGCATTGTAAAGGCTCAGCCTTTGACCACCTCAGAAGGCCTCATGGCACCTGCAAAGGTGGACCCTGGTTGACTAATCCAGGGTGATTGAACGCTGTCATCTCCTCCAGAAGTAACAGCAATCAGAAGAAGATCTGTTTGGCATCTGACGGGTTCTGCTCCATGGGGCAGTATGGACATTTAAGTCTGTGAAGAGAGAGAAACAGCTGTTACAACTGTGTGACAACAAAAAGCACCAAACCAACAATCTGCAGCTAACTTTAACACCAATCATTGATATATGAATTATTCAAATCTAAAATTTGACACACAACTCCCAGCAAATCATTCCTGATTAAAACATCTTAGTTCTTACGCATATCAAGACACACATGACATCAAGACACATGTGGATCCTATTATGGTAAAACTCTCTTATCGCATGATAAGTGGGTCCAAAAAAATTAGTCATGTAAAATGCAGGGTCGCCTTATTGCGGCTTTAATAAAAAAATTATATTTTTTTCAGCTTTGTCTTCCAGTTACTGTGTGAATGAAAAAAATTATTTTCCTTTTTCCTCTTTTAAAAACAGTCTAAATACTAAAAAACAAAAAAGTGTGCCTGAGAAATATAATGTTCTGTAACAGAACAGAATAATAACACTGTAAGAACCTGCTTTAACTGTGTTGTTGCTCTCTTTATAAAAGCAGGGCCTGGAGTCTAGACTGTTTCTCCATGATATGTTTAAACAACATGTCCTCCCCAGAGCCCACAGCACAGGTCAGCAATCCCCCTATTACTCCCCACAGCAGTTAGACACAACTATTCATTCAAATGCAGCAGCGCATCATGGGAGAGCCATGGCTTCCCTACTGCCGCTACAGTATTAATGTTATTAATATAAACTTCATTCATACATTCATTGCTATCTGAAGTAGGAAGCAGGAGGACAGAAGCTAATCACCACTCACGTTAAACCCGAATTCATCTCATCGCAGGGCCCCTTATTGTGGGGTTTTACTTAATTTACTTAACTTACTTTTTTGCTTAAACGTCACTGCTTTTCAAACCAACTTACAGTATGTGATCCATTTGTACACTCAGGTAGTTAGAGCAAATGAGAGTGAGCCACAGAAGGCAACCTTGAAGTTACAAGCCCTTTAACAGCTACAACATCAGCTGTGCCAATTAGAGACAAAAGAAAAGAGACAAACAGACTGTTATATGGCGGTTTTCTTACTTCCCAGCGTTGGTGAGTTTGTTTAGAGCATCACGCGAGATAACATGTCCGCAGATGAGCTTCATTGGAGGGTTGCTCTCAGAAGTCTGTTGCCTCAGAATGGGGCAGGCAAACACTGAGTGGTACCAACATTTCTTCCCTAGATCAATCTCAATCTGGGAAGAGAAACAGAGCGATGCAGTGCAACTAACAAGAAGTCGATGGGACAGAACATTCTGGCTGACTAAAAGGACTATAGGAGGATCATCTTCAGCCAAAATACACAATACAGAAGGTCCCTGTTGTGCAACACTATAACACATCTCTAGACCCAGAGAGGGAAGCAAAATATCATGCAGTAGCATTTAGGAGACAAAGCGTGGAATCCATGTGACATTTTAACTGAAAATTACGTTGATTCAGTGCAAGTCACCTTCTCAGTTGTTACTAACACTGAACAGTGGTGACTCCTCTGTTTACATTATCTGTAAGCAGTCTGTTTCACTAAAATGTATTATTAACTATAATTTTTAAAACAAGATTAGCTAATTATATCTAGTGCACAAATAATATTCTCAAAAGTCCAAATATTCAAATAAAATGTAGTTACGCTATCAATCAAAAAAAGTAAACTTGAGCACTAAATAACCTCTGAGAGAAAGAGTTAATTACCGGCAGCTCATCTTTATGTGTCCAGACCCCACTGCACTGCCTCTGCTCAATGACCTGTTTGATGTTCATGAGGACAGGCAAGGCCATGCAACCAGATGCAAAGCTGTTTGAACACAAGAGACAAAATACCTTTAAGTTAGCATATCAATCATCATCTTTAAGACATTCATTCTGATGTAAGAGCTATGGTACCATAAACTTGCAATTTCTAAAAACAGAAAGTACATAAAATAAATGTGTCTATGAAAGATAAGTTGTTTGCTTAGAAAAATTTTTAAAACAGTTAAAAAATATACACACACAACAACTGGGAGATGGCAATCAACAAAAGAACACACCACAAAAAGGAAAAAATTTTAAATGTTTGAGAATGTATCAAATGTATAGGCACTGAAAGCCCTCTAGAAAAGGAATGATGGAGTTCAACCAGCAAGCTCAGTTGGTAGGCAGTGTTTTAAAATGTGTTGCATACATTCAAAAACCATTTTAATAATTTTTATGCAAAAATAATAAACTTCAGGAGTTGTCACATAAATCTGAGTATGTTAAATGTGCATAAACTGCATTATAATTAAAACAATTTTTTTAGACGTTTGGGTCACAACACTAACAAACTTTGAAGGTTTCAGTAGCATAACTAGTGTGTACAACCTGCACGGACTGCGTGTCTTTTACTGAGAGATTGTGTATGAACCTGACACTGAGCGGCGACTCCACAGACAACCCCAGCAGGGCACAGGCATCCCTGGTGAAGATGGTACAGATCTCTGCCCACTGACTGGTCTCCAGCAGGCTGCGGTAGGGTGAGTTTTCAATGCCATGGCGCAGGTAGACCAGGCTACCCATCAGAATCTGGATATCTAAAGCACGGAGATGCAGCACATTTATGAACAGATTCACCGTAGAATCATTTTGACAAACAGCCTTTATAAACAATTTGTTTAAATACAAAAGAAACACCAGCTGTATGAAAACGTTAAACGTTTACCACCATGCTAAAAAAAAGTAAGAGTAAAGACTGATGTACAACAATGATTCATGTTACTCTCGATATGCTGACTGTCAGATGTGACCATGGCAGTGGGGTACGTGCCTCTCTGGTGCTGCGAAGCAAAGGGCTGGAAGTGGCGGGCATACTGTAGAGCCTCCACCTGGTTGCTCATTCCACCATTCAAGAGGCTGATGAAGTAGAGACGGTGAAGCTTGAATTCCAGGCTGCTGTTGAGATCCAGGAGCCGCTGGCGGTTTGCCACAGCCCATCTGCAATGCCACAAAAGGTTGGCAGAAGGAAAGACTGATGCCCAGTTATAATTCACAGGCAGAGATGAAGAAAAAAACCTTACTCTAGTGCTGGCCCGAGGTCCTGCATTCTTAAAGCTTCCAAAATGCGATTTAACTCCAGAAATGGCTGCTTCAGACTCATATCAATAACCACCCCAGACTCCTGTGAAAGAAAAAAGACACTATGAGGAGAAACTTTTGCACTTAACTACAGTTACATAAATAGCTATCAATTGTGCAATTTTGCATAAAGTAAATTGTTACAAAAATAACCCAGGTACAAAAACCGTATGGCATACCTGACATAGGTCTTCAGCTACACCCAACATGCCTTGCCGGTACAGATGCTCCACAATGGTTTCACTTAAATACTTCTGTCTCTCTGGGGAGTCCCATACTGTCTCAGCGACAACAGCACTTACCTCCGCATCAAAATTCTGAAACAAAACAAAAACAGCGATGAAACAGCTGAAGACTGTGCATTTGATGAAGCCTAAAAACAGGTTGCAAAAACACACCCGGTCAATGGCCTTGCCCACTTTGGACACACTGCCATGTATGTCCTTGTGACGGGATGCGAGCATCTGGACAGTGTCTTTGATATTCTTGCAGCATTGGGCCATGGACTGGGAGAGCACTGACAGGTCAGCATCCTGCATACCTGTAGAGAACAGCTACATTTAACACCATTTGAATTCTAGACGACAATTACCTTTTACAATTATTAAAATTTTTGCAATTTGCTTGTTAATCAAGGTTTTACCAATTACTATGCACAGCAAAAATTAAGAAAGAATCTGAAAAAAATAAGAGCAAGAAGATTGCTGAACAAGTAGCACTGCTGCCTCACAACACCTGGCCTGTTCAAAGTGTGCGTTCGTATCCAGCTCAGTCTATGTAGTTTGTATGTTCTTCATGTGTCTGTGAGGGGGTTTCCTCCCATAGTCCGAAGACATATGACTTAGGTGAATTAATCACTTTAAATTGCTGATAGTGTGTTTGTGTGTGACCACTCTGCAATGTACTGATGTCCCATTGTGGGTGTTGTTTCATAGATTTGTGCCCAATAATTATAGGATAGGCTCCTAACCAGGATAAAGTGATTACTGATAATGGATGGATGGATGTGAAAAAATAGTAACCCAGAAAAAGTATAAGCTGCATGATTTATTTACTGGGAAGTGCTTCTACATCACCAACAAGACCAGAATGTGCCAGAGTCAAGATCAAAATAAAAGTGAGCCTTACCAAAAGTGACAAGCTGGCCTCGCAGTTCACACACATAGCGCAGCAGCTCATCCAGCCGCTCTTCTGACATGTGGCCATACATGACAAACCGGTGAAGAACCTTCTCCAGCTCCCTCTCCACACAGGCGCACTGCTCCATCGTTGGTACCCTACCCACTACAAGCACTGGAGACAAATGTAACAAGAGAGAAATCACACAAGGCACAACATTGGATGAAATCAGTTTCAGGAAGGATTTATTATTTTCTAATAAAGCAGCAAAGCACATGTGAGAGCATGTGCAAAACACTGGCTGACACTTTGCATGTACAGCTGCCCACAAATAACATGATGTAAATGAACTTGTTCACAGCACCACAGTCAACCCTCCAAACAACTACACCAAACTCAGACTAAAATTTTAATTCTACTGTGCCAGTGTTTCATTTACTAAGACTCTTGACTTGGTCATTCTCATTGGGACCAATAAAGAAAGCCAGCTAAGATGCAGCTGCAGATGACTGAACATCAAACATAGCTGGATGAAATTCATAACTGAATGATACAGAACATATGAAATAATAAAATCGCTATATATATATATATCTTAAACTACATTACACACACAATTGCAGGGCTTATATCAGGTACGCATATGCTGGAACATCAAAGATGTCAATTTTCTCTACCAAAACCCGTTTTCTAAGCTTAAATTTACTCATTAAAAAACACTATGGACCCTCAAAACAAAATGCAATTCATTTCAACTGATATAGTAATAATATTACAATTTCACGTGATAGAACTACCGCCGTATATAAAGACACTCAAAGTCTTCGAGGAGAGCAATTTGCCATTTCAAATGGCATTTAAAAGTTTATCACTCGTGTTCGGCAAGTCCGCTTGATTTATATTTCGCAAAGATAAAAGGATACTGGTTGATCCCACAATGCCCTTCCAATGGGTTCCTCACTGTTGTTCAACACAGACATTCCGTCAGTCTGTTTGTGAAATATTATCAAAAAGCAGCTGATTATATGTTGTGTACATGGTCAGCTAATGATTCCGACGATACTGGCAACTAAAGCAATGATCAGCTGCTAGGGATTCAACTGTTTAAGTAAACACGAGCAGTAAACGTATCCGCAGAGCGCCTCTTTCTCTCACTGCTCAAGCTATCGGAGGTCCACAAGCGACACTCCAAAAAACGTAAACAAAGCGTACATTGTCCTCACCGACCATACACCTAAACACATATACGTGTGTAAATCGTTACAGCATATATAGTTACATTTCAAAAAGAACTTTCTTCTAAAATAAAGCAGAAAAAGCTAAACTAATATCTTATTTACCTGTGCTCTCAAGAGTTCAACACCGGCTATCTCTTTAACACCACTTCCGGCGGAAATGAGCCCGAAAGGAAACACATGCAGGAGGTGTACTACTCATGCGCTCACGGTCGGAAGTGACGATGTGCAGAAACCTTGAAGTCCTGTCGCGCGGTGAAGCGTGAGCGGTTATAGCAGTTGTGAGTTTTGGAATTGCTTTGTAAAATTGTATGAATGTTCCTTAAGAACACAAATACAAAGCAAAAAGAAACGTAAGGGGTATGGCGTAAACGTTGCACAAACACTCTGAAATAAGTACATACATACAAATTGTTTAATTGAACACGAAGACATAGACCTAACTACAACAGTAATGTATAGCATTGTACACAAACGTATATAATTCTAGTCATCATAGAGAAGGTTTGTATTAATTATGTATCTAATATATTATTTCATTTATTTATTGTTTGCATTACATGTTTGTTGCAGTGTGGAGGTCAAACAATTCGTATTGGATACTGTACAATATCGGAGCGTACTGCTCAGAAATATACTTATGAGTTCATTAAGTCTTGAATGATTAGGTAATTGGTATTTTAAACGCCTTATATTATGCAAAAGTTATTGGTTGACTGTTATATACGTGATTTAGTGTTTTATCCACATTAAGAAAAACTGGAGGTTTTGAGATAGGCTGGGATTACGTAATTATTTTGCCCCGTTGAAAATATTGGAATATATGCTTCTGCTATCCAAAAATTTGCATATTTTCAGGAACAGATTAGATTCGGACAATGAGGGATGCCTGTTCTGTAGCACACACGACTGTGTGTGTGTGTGAAAACATAGAATGGGTTTCTGTGTATGGAAATCTTGCTGTTTTAGTACCTTCAGCATCACAGTCCTTAAAGAGGCCAAGCCTGCCTTTTTTTAACCCACAGGGATCATGCCAACCCTACTACAGACACAGAGTCTCCTCAGAAGCTGACCCCCATTGCTCAGTAATTCTGATGTAAATGCAAACCATTTTTTAACACCCACTGCAACTGCTTAGGAGTCCCTTAGGAACTATGTTCTTTGTGAACCCCAACTATTGCTTGTTTTTAGTGTGTTACTGGACAGTGAGTGGACAGCTGACCAGTGCAAACAGCATTTGCTTGATCCAGTGGGGAACTGCCACTCTTTAGGAACTGGGGGATGAACTGCTGGTGAATTTTGATAGCCAAACATTACCAAACTCAGATGTTAAGTATTTAGAGTCCAGTTCCCACTTCTACTCCTAGGTGGCGCCGTTGAGTAGCGTAAAGGGCTACAATACTAGGAAACAAAATTATGTAACGAGCACGTTACACTCCTAGTTAGGGCATAGTTGCCTACTTTAACTGTCATTTATGTTCAGCTATCCTTGTTACACACATACAAAAATAAAAAATAGACAAAACCTTTCACTATATATGAACAATTGTTTCAAAGTTTTTTGAATTCACTACATGTTTCAAGGTTTCAATGTACATATGTGTTAAGGAACCCAGTTACTATAGAGGGTGCAGATGTGGAGGTGGTACAAACATCCCTACAAGTACTTGGGGGGCCTACATCAACAGCAAAATGGACTGGTCCCACAACACAGATGAACTGTATAAAAAAGGACAGAACAGGACAGACCAAGGTCCTTTAATGTGGGCAGCAACATCCTCACCGTGTTTTACCACGGTAATTTTTTACACTGTGGTATGCTGGGGGGGAACATCACTGCTAGTGAGAGGCACAGACTCAAAACACTGGTAAGAAAAGTTGGTTCTCTCAGGTATCAGAGCCTTGATTCTGTGGAGGCCATGGCAGAGGCCAGGATGAGGAGGAAGCTAAAGTTCATCATGAACATTGGCTCACATCCCCTAAATGGAGTGATTGCCATTTATCCACTGGGTTATTGAACTAAAAAGCATTCTGGGGATCCTTCTTAGAACAGCCGTTAGCTCCATAATGCAACACACAAGGACCTGTCAATGGTTAGACTGTATTTACTACTGTAATTTATTGTTTTATTGATTTGATTTATTTTTTATTCATAATTTATTGTTATGTGTATTATGAGTGTTTTGTGTCCTTTGTGTTCAGCTTCTGCACACTGAATTTCTCAAGGCATCAACAAAGTCATATCCTATTCCATTTATATATTTTAAATATTGTGATATCTATATACAATGTTTACATGCAATAACTCAATATATTTATAAAAATTATTCTATCATGGCGACAAAAGTGTTCACAAACCACCCTTGACAAACAAATTTTCAGTCATCCGATTTATTAACACGTCACAATTGTGGTTTGTTTTCAGTTAAATCCAACAATAATGCTGGTTTTATTCAGGAAAAAGATGATGAGGCCGCCGTGGTTCACCCGACAGCTGTTCACCCTTAAGCAGGAAGGAAGACATTTTGTACACCTTTTTACTTAAAAAACACCGTAGAATACAGTACAAACAAGAGCACATGTAACGAAAAATATTGTCGAGAGGTACATTAAGTGAGATATTTGTATTGACTTATTAATATGAATTCAGAAAAAAATACAATGCTACATTTGGTTAGCATGTCGACTGAGACCCACGGTAACCAAGAGTTTGTATACATAGCGGATGTTTTTATTTGAATGGGATTTTTGTACACAATGGTGAAGACTGACTTATTTACTTAAGAAGCTGTCATCTATGTTTTGAGGTTTGTAAGCATGTTTCATTAAAATAAAGTGTAAGCATGAATATATTTTTAAAAGGCTGTGGTGGACCGATAAAGGAGCTGTGCGTGTGAGAGAGGACTCCGCTGCCCTGGAGGCTCTGGGACTCAGTGTCTTTCGATCACTGGAGTGGAAAACAGGAAAAAAAAAATTCATTCTTAAAAACGTACAGTTAACTACAGCGTGCAGAACTGGAAGTTTTATGGTCATAAACACGTTAGAGAAGAAACCAACGTGGCATCACTGAAAATTTAGCAGGAAAACACTAGTAGCCGTCGGGCTTACTTGTTATAAAACAACAAAAAAACAATATTTTTCAAATTTAACATAATTAAAAATTCACAGCAACTTGTGTTACTGGAGTCTTTACAGAAATACTTGTAAAATTAAAGCGTCACCAGTGAAAAGAAACCTGCGCCCTCCATTTTACAAAGACACCATGATGGCAAACACCCCAAGTAACACAATAACCACAGTGTCTCACAGGAAGAGATCTGGGTGGTTCCGATCAAGGCGAAAACACGACGTTTCGGCACTGGAACAAGTAATACGTGGACTGTTGTTCATTAATGAATTATTAATGCTTTTAGTGAACAACTATTAAAAATAACCCTAAAAATGACACGCTAAATGCACAAATGACCTCGTTGTGTCTGGTTATCTATTTTTTCCAGTATGACCCTATATTTTCCTCAGGAAATACAGTAGGTAACATTTGTAGCAAAACACTTAAAGACGTTTTAGTTTCGCTTGATTTTTATGCTCTTTTCACCGCGTTTTACTTTTTTTGAGCCGCACGGCTCTTCCATCTTGACCTGTTTGTGTCCCTGGCTGCCAGCAACAGTCAAAATGACAAGATTTTTTTAAATCGATTCACATGCAAATGAAGGACAAAGGCAGTACATGTTAAAATTTAAAATCAGCACAACTGTGTTTTGCTGTGCTTGTAAGCCAAGATGGAGGAAGTCACGCCTTTGTTGGGTCAGGGCACAAATGGCGGGCCGCTACTGCGGCACTTCTACCGGGCACCACTGGAGCCTCTCGGGGAAACAGAGGGAACTGCGTCCAGAGACAGGGGTTCCCTGTTTGCCGGTTCTTCTCCGCCGGCTCAGCTCTGGTGGCGCCCTGTTATGGGCTCCGTGTCCTCACACACACACACACACGCGCGCGCGCGCGCGCGCTCTCTCTCTCTCACACACACACACACACACACACACGGGGGGATGGGTGGCTTTGCCCATTGGCTGTGCGTTCGCAACACATACACCAACACACGGACACTCGCTGAGGGCTCGCCTCCCTTCAGCCGCGGCCCGATCGGCGCCTGCGAATCCAGCGCTCTCCTTCACTCCAGACTGTAGATGTTGGCGAGGTGGACGGCGAGAAAGTTTGAGAGGAGAGAGCAGCGCTGGAAGCGGCACAAAGCTGCGCGCCGGTGTCCCCGCCGGGCGGACGAGCCACCGGTGAAGTGACACCCCGCAGAGAATGAGCTCGGGCTCCCGGCCTAGCAGTGCTGCGGCGGCCCGCACCTCTCACTCAAAAACGGGGCCAAATCCACGTTTCTTGTCCATTTTTAAAGGGGGTTCTGTTGGTTTTGTGGTGGCCGACATAAAAATGGTAAGATTTGGGAAGATTGTGGACATTCCGGCTTTGAATGTGGGACATTTCGTGGTACGGAGTGTGTAAACTACACCCGCCGGTCCTTCCGTGTGTGTCCGCGCGCGTGCACGAGTGCGCGTTCGCTTCCATTTGCGGTTATACGTCTACAAACACGAGCATAACCTGCGTTAACACGTACAAACACATTCACGTTCACATACAAACGCTCACGCTCACACACACACCGCGGATCAGCGTGTCGAGGCCGTTGTGAGATGGGCGACATAAAACACCGGAGAGACTGAGAGTGAGACAGTAGCCATTGGAGGGCGCCCTTCTCTGGCCTTCACCTCACTGTAACTAACGTGACTGGAGATCAGGTTTAATCGGGAGGAGTTTGGCTGAAAAAATGTCGAAAAGACAGGTGAGCCCTGGACATCGTGTATAGCTAAACTTGGCCAATATTAATTAACCAAATCGAGACGTTGTTAAGTTATATTAAATACAATTTGCATGTAGCAGGAAATGTCAGCTTCAGTATTTTTAGGTGTGTATAATTAAATAAAATTTAATCATTATAATTAAATAATGTGCTTTTCTCTGACCAGGATGGAGCAATGACAGCATGAACCAGTCATATGAAGTGACGGTAAGGGGAGCCCTGGATTCCTGCAACCCACAGGAGCAGCAGGCCTCTGGCGGGCTTGTCCCTCTTTACAGAAACCAGTACGATGCTGACCTTGGACTGGCTCTGCCACCTGCCATGCAGCTGTCCACAATGTCTGCTTTCAAATGTTCGTCCTCTTACATGTACAGCCAGCAGAGCCCGGCTTATTGCAGCCCCCTGAGGAGGCTCCGGGACCTTACATCCATGGTCAACAGGCATGAACTGGGGATATCAGAAGGAAACCTCCTGGGACGCAGTGATTTGCACGAGCAGAACCCTGTGGGTTCAGACTTTTTGACTGCCTTGACACGTTCATCCCCTTCACCGCGAATTAGTGATGTGGGAGGTTATATGCCTGTCCAGAACACTGAGGAGAACCAAGTTCCCTTGTTCAGTGTGGATTTCCATCAGCAGCACTCTAACACCATAACCAGTGGATGCCTGCATTTTGAGTCGACTTTATTTGACAATGGAGAAAGCAAAGATTGGGAGGAGCTGCCACAGTCGAAGCAATCAAGTAAAGAAAGTGATGCGAAGGTCAGCGATGGTCTCAGAATGGGTTCTGCAGCAAACAAACAGGAAGCTGGTCTCCACAGTTTGATGGCCAAGAATACAGCACAACCTTTTTCACAACTAAAAAAGTGTTCTTCCGGTGATTCTCGACAAATGCCCTCGAGAAGTTGGTATGAGGATTCTGAAAGTGATTCTGAGGAGACTGTGTCTGGAAATGGCTTGGTTCATGCTACCTTCCAGAGCACTGTCAATCACTGCGTGACCCCGATTATTGACCGGAATGCCACTCCTGTAAGAATTGTTACAGTATTCATTGGTTCTCAACATTGCGCAGCATTTTTCTCTTTTTTTTTTTTTTTTTTTTTTTTTTTTTCGGGTTTTGTNTTTTTCTTTTTTTTTTTTTTTTTTTTTTTTTTTTTTGCAGGTATTGACTTGTTGTAGGTTGCATGTAGCGTTAGTAAATCTGTGGCTTTTAGGGTCAGAGGACTTAGGTTTACATCCCTTTTGCTGCTGCAGTACTTTTGATTGTGGTACTTATCCTGAACTGCTCCAGTAAAAATTGTCCTGCTGCATGAATAAGTAAATAATTCTAATTAGCTTGAAATTTAAAGTTATTTAGTCTAAAATTAATAAATGTAAATGTAGTTTTGTCTGTGAATTATGTTCTTGTTTTCACTCATTTTGATTTGGTGATTATTGTAGTCACATTTCAGATTTCATGTCAATATGAATAATGCTTAAATGTGTATCAAAGAATGGTTCTTCTTTTTTTAAACCATTTATCTTTATTTAAAGATTGATTTGCTCTTATTATGCAGTTTTATTTGTTTGCTTAATTTCTTCTAGCTTTGTAAGGTAGTGGGAAAAGTCTTTTTACCCTCACACAATTATGGAATTGTATTTTTGCTTTGCTTATGTTTTAATGCAAACTACTTACATTTTCACCAGCTCATGAAGTTGGATGTGCAGCAAATTGAGTTAAGGCCTCTTGTCAGTGATGTAAAACCTAGGATATGAAGCTGGAGTTTTTAGTTACAAGTTCACATTTTAACCATTTATAAATGCCACAAAAAAGTAACATTTATTTGGCATGTAGTTTTTCAGTACAGTTGCCAGTTCGGGTGCCAGTTTAGGCTTCATAGATAAACATTCTTATGTGTTTATTTTGGTGATCAAATATGTTTAGCCTGCATTGAGAACGTACATCTTGTTTATCACTATCATTTCCAAATCTTTGTCACTGAAACTTTTATAAGTCCTAGGACAAAGGCAGCACATTTTTTTCCAATTTAAAATCAGTATAATTGTGTTTTATTGTATTTGTAAGCTAAGATGGAAGAAGTGATGTCTTTGATCATGGTACAAATGGTGCCTTTCAGTGACAGTGAGTACTGCGTCCAATGACGGGGGTCCCTTGTTTGCCAGTGCTTTGCCATCATGCAAAAAAACATATTTCTTATTTTTCATCTAAGTAGTGAAACAGTTGTTTGTATGTTTTTAGGTTTGGCTTTTTTTTTGGAGTTAACAGTATCACTGGAGAAATTATCAGCACAACTGTGTTTCACTATGCTTGTTAGCCAAGATGGAGGAAGTCATGCCTTTACTAGGTCAGGGCATAAATGGTGGGCTGCTACTGCAGCATTTCTGATATATTAATATATTAGTATGCGTCTTGGATTAATGATTCCAATAACTATTACCTTTTTGATAATTTGTTTCTTCTTTTTTGCAGCCTGACAGTCCAAAGAAAAAACTAGTTTTAGAAGTGAAATACTCAGTTGGAGACCTTGTATGGGCAAAGTTTAACCGCAGACCATGGTGGCCCTGCCAGGTGACCAGGAACCCACATGATGGAACACACTTCAGAATGAAAGGTGGGTCTGTTGTCTCTGCTTGGTTGAAGTAATTGGAGAAAATGTTACTGAACACTTAGTATTGTTAACTGCTTGTCCATGTTAGGGTTTTAACGGTGCAGAGCTTATAGAGGTATTGCATGGTTAGGATATAACAGGATAAGACTTCATTCACCCCTGTTGGGAAATTCGTTGGACAGCAGCTGGACACATAGGACACATAACAACAAATAAGTAACAAACTAAATAAAGAACCAGTAAATAATAGTAAAAAATACAGTCAGCTGTTGACAAGTACTTGTGTGGCATTATGGAGGTGTTGGCTGTTGGTAAACAGAATGCTCATAAGTGCTTCTTAGCTGAATAACATGGTGGCTAAAAGAGCTCACGACAGTCACCTTATTTAGGGGATGTGAGCCTCCTCATCCTGGCCTCTGTCACAACCTCCAATGAGTCAGGGCTCTGACTGCTGACACAACCTGATTTCTTGAGGACTTTTTTGAGTCTGTGTGATGTTCCTCCCCAGCACAATGGCAAGCTGCTGCTTCAGACACCCATTAAAGCAGTGCCATGGTGTAAAATAAGTCAAGGTTGCTCAAGGGTACCCTCTGGATAGGATACCAGTCCATCAGAGTGGCCACTCCCACATAGAGGCATCAAATCACCTAAAATGCATGTGGACTGTGGGAGGAAACAAGGGGAGAACATGCAAATTCCACAAACAATGAGCCGGAGTCATGCCTACATGTTTGTTGCACGTGGTCCAGGCACTGTGAAACAGTGGAACTGCCTCCTGCATCACCATACTGCATTCTGTTATTGGCCAAAAAGTTAGGGTATCGTGTTTTTATATTGTTACATTTATTTTTTTAAACCAAAAGTTGATGTGTACATCAAGAAAAAATCATTGTAACAAATCATAAATAAGATTTCTCTTTTTTGTGACTAGAGCTGATGCAGTGAGTTATGTAAGTTTTATCTTTAGTTGTCATGGAGAAAAAAGGCAGATTGTTATAGACAAGATGTAGAGGGAACCAATATATTATGTACTAGTAATAATATCCTAATAATACTAGTATACTAATAAGTATATTATATTTACCTGCTTTAATCATGCTGTTGTCAATACTATAAATGGAGGGTTCAGGACACTGGGCTGTGGGAATACAAGCTCTGTCTCTCCACAGCATGTTTAAGTACATGTACAGACACTCTCAGAGCACAGCAACATGCCCTCTCTAAAGCTCACAAACACAGTGAACATAGGATTAATGATCTCTCTGTAACTACCAACAATTGTTAGATACAGATGTTACAAACATGCTGCAACAGTGCATTTTGGGAGAGCTGCAGCTCCCCACATGGCCGCTACATTGTACTCCATCTTGAACTGATCCTATACGTTTGCCAGAATCACCAATCGCGTTGTATCCGGATTCGTCTTATTGTGGGGCACGTTATTGTGGGGCATGTTATTGTTGCATTTTACTGTACTTGAGAAGAACACAGCAACTTTTGCAATGAGCAATTTAAAATCAAGTATTTACCCGCAATACCTTTACTTGCTGTTTGAGGGAAAACTGGTTACTTGTAGGAAAACCCATGCTAACATAGGGTTAACATGCAAATTCCAGGCATATATCTGTGAGTCAGCAGCATTAACAGCTGTATCACCATGCCATTCTAATTCAGAACCAAGTTCATAATATCAGAATACTACCTAATGAGATCATTTTCCTGGATTCATCTTCAATTGCTTGTAGTTAACACACTCTGTCTTATAAAGTGCCATTTGCTATAAATGAATGGTAATTAAAATCACTCCAATCATATGTAGGAAATGTTTATCACTTCTAGTTTTAAACTGAGAGATAAAGGTTTTCTGTGCCTTTTTTGCACTTTCAACATCTTTCAGCGTTAAAACTTTAATGCTCATTATTATGACAGATGGTAGTTTTACGCAAGTCAAATTTCTCACAGATGCTTGAGGGTGGGCACACAGCTGTGACAAAAATAACAGAAGTCATGCAATGTGTGGGAGGGGGTGGCTGTTCCACTTGTATGATGTTCAACATTACCAAGGATCATGTTTTGAATTGAAATGACTGTTTTTATAAGGACTTTTATGTGTGAGTTTTTAATTTGCATTTTAGGATACAAATTATGGGAGATTAAAAATCCTTGGAGATTTAAAAAGATAACCTCAAGGTTGATTATGAGATACAAGGATTCACTTCATATGAAAATCCATGCTTTGGTTTTAGACTTTTAAATGACATTAACTCACAGCCTTACATTGTGTATGTTTAGGGCTTATAGTCCATTTGAGGCCTTGCACCTGCTGTCGAGCAAGGTTGTTGAGCCCCCAAAACTTTCTGGAACCCAAGATGATGAAACTAAAGAGATTTAATAGACATTAGGCATCCAGGAGGAAGCCTCCATACAGGACGATGAGCAGCTGATTGCTAAACTAGATGGGACCGTAGTGCAGTGTATACAGGAAGACTGTAAAGCACATGTTAAGACATGAGCATTGTATGAAGGATGTACATGTGGAAACAATTATAGAAATTTATGACTTCAACTGGGATCCTTCAGTTTTTTTTACAGCATTTCTCAGCAGTCTTGCAGAGCACTGAAGAGTTATGTTGGATATTTATGGACACTGACAACATATGGGTGAGATGGACTGCCAGTGGCAACTGTGGAGATGAAAACAAAAACTACCAGTCATGATCAAGAGGGGAAAAAATAAGCCTCTAAGGTTCAAATACCAGTAGCCGGCCATCCTTCTTAGGCTTCTTGTAGATGTTAGTGACAGAAATTATATGAATTACAAGAATTTTATGAAACATTGGAGGCAGCACTAGATCTTTGTTTATTGAAGACTAGGAGATTAGAGCATATTGAGGTGGTATTTGGAGGGACTATGAACATTCAGATAGTAGCATTACATCTGGTAGTGATGTGGGGTTATACAGAGGTCTTTAGCATTGCAACAGTGATAGTGGGGCTGGCACGAGAAATGGTACCAGTTTTTAGTTGTGGTATGTAAAATGTATAAATCACAGAAAAATTAAATAGCAGTGACTGACCAAATAGTTTGACATATGTGGTTGTGCAGTACATCCCAAAAAAACAGTGGAGGTTTGAGGTCTGAAGGTGGCACTGGAATTCAATTCAGCCATGCAGAATGATGTCAGAAGGCAAGTGATGACCCCGCAAGTGAGTGCAAGGCAAACAACAGCAAGTAATAAGGAGAAAGAAGTGGCATTGAATAGCAGTGCAAAGGAGGCAGTAGAAGTGACACAAACCAGGATGGCTACATAAGTGACTTGAAAATTTGTGCCCAAAATTTATTGAATCAACCCCCTCTTCTGAATGTGAATACAAAAAAATTCAAAGAGCTCGCTAGTGAAAACGTTTTAAGTTAATTTCCTTAAGTCGCACTAGGTTTTTTCAGAATGGGGTGGCTAGCTCCATGCCCAGTTGTCCTCTTTTCTCTGCCAGGCTTAGGACTGTCTTTGATAGGAGTTACATCTTTGACAGCCCATTTCATTAGCTACCACCATTCCTGGTTTAAGTTGATGGTTTGTGACTTCCTCATCACTTCAGAGGATGTGGGTGATGCTGATCCCACAGAAACTACTGAAGTGGACGTCTTGTGAACCTCCTATGGATGTTTGTATGAACTTGGAAATGGGGAACTCCAAACACTTTAATGGACTAGTACATGTACATAAATACACTGCTGTAAATAATAATAAATAATACTTTACACCTCAACATGAATAGTAAAGCCTATAAATGTGTCGTTCTTTGTTTTAACTGGTAATTTCTAACATGTAAAGCACAGCTACAGCTAAGTGAATATTGCACATAACTGGATATCATATGTTTGGTACCAAGGTTATCCAGTAAAGCAGACTTGACTATATTACTCTATCGTTATACCCAAATCCTGGTGGATACTTTAGACTTGCTTTAGATTTTAGACTTTAGACTTGAAAGTTGAGGTGGGCACTTTTCCTTCTGCACACTCTTGACATACATTGTACTGTTGCACTGACTATGTTTAGTAATTGGACTAATATGCAGCTGTGAGGATTCAGGTTTTGCTGTGCTAATAAAATTACAAAAATGTCAGCTTTTTGGTATGAACTTAAAGCAAAAAAACCTTTAAACACTGAGCAGTTACTTTTAGAATTAATACAAGTTTCACATAAATTAATACAATGAGGTTTTTGCTTTGTTGCAACTAATCCATCCTTCTACATTATTTTCTAGAGCCAAGCCGCAGACCTTGTCGCCAGTATTTCCTCAGGACATTTGGAGAAATTGTGGATCAAGCCTGGGTTCCTGGGAAGGCAACTCATCCTTTTGAGGGAGGCTACCAGTTTGACATACTCCCTGTTCTGCGGAGGAGAGGAAGGCAAAAGGATGAAAACTACAAATACACTGTAAATACTATACATTATACAATTTCTATTGACATTTTTTTCAGTATTTTTATCAATCATAAAGTTGTGCTTTTTTTGTTAGAATCACAAAAAAACATTTCAGTTTAATTGTTTTTTTTTCCCCTTTAGATACCAAAACGTTTTTTAGAACCTTGGAAAATCAGTGTTTTTGAGGCAGAAGCTACACTTTCCGAATCATTAAAGAAGCCCCAAAATGTTCCTTGCCCCCTGAAAGGCATTTCAGTACCACTAAAAGAGAATAAGATCTTGGAGCCTTCTCCCTGCTCTTCTCTAAACAAATCCCCCTCAACAGATTTTCTGTCAAATGGGAATGTGGACACCCTTCAGCTAAAGGAGACTGGTGGAAAGAAAATAATAAGAAATAACCAAGGGGATTTGCTGAAAGCACATGCAGCAAAACTAACAGTACTAGACTCTGAAAAGTTATCAGGCACTGCACCTGAGAATAAGTTAATGATTGATTCACCTGACCAGTTTAACAAGTCCACAAAGAACCTGCTTCCTGATACTGATTCAGAACCAAGGCTCCAATCTCCCAAGTTATCCAAACAACACTGCAAACAGGATCAGAGTCAGCATTCCATGGCTCCAGGAACAGATTGTAGAAAGAGATGGAAGGCTTTAAAACCTGTTTGTTTAAGAGGGGAAAGAAAAAATTCAGAAAACTCAAATGATGCTGATTTAGATGCTTTCTTTGACCAATTAACATTCAGTATCCCATCTCCGGGTGTAACAAAACCAGATATCAGCTTACCAAACCAGGCAGATCTGTGCGAAATGTCAACCAACTCTCTTGATAGGCTTCCTGCCAGCAATCGCTTGATGACAGGGGCTCTGAAGGCAATGGAAGATGCTGAAATAAAAGAGAAGGTCAGTTGTAGTCAAAATAGTGAGCATGTTCCAAACTGTGAACTAGAGGAGGATATATTTGCCAAAAATAAAACCACGTGTTTAAGGGAAAAACGTCCTTTAAATAGCCATTCACAGAATCTGTCACAGAATGGTGAACTTTCTGGTTGTCTTCAAAAGTCTTCAAATCCTATAATGAATGGTGAAAAAAATAAAATCAAAACTTTAGGCAAGTCTGTGATAAACTTTGAAAATGAGACATTAGTTGCTGGACCGTTCACCTCTAGTATGTTTGAGTCTTCCCCGCTTCGGAAAAACTGCTCCATGTCCGATGTTTCCTCCTGTTCCTCCTCTCCACCATCACCCTCACCCACAAACTTACTCAATGATGTCAAACAGATATCTTTCAAGTCCCTGACAAATGAAGATGGGAACTCCAGTAAGCCGACTACCTTTAGACCAGATGCAAACTATAAATTTAGTACCTTCCTGATGCTGTTGAAGGATATGCATGATACCAGAGAAAAGGATGGGATGTCTTTGGTTATTGCACCAGGTGCTAATGGTCCTTCCACTGCTCTCATCAAAGGGGAACCATGTTTTATGTCCCTGTTAGAAAAAGGTTCAATGGGTCATCATGAATCAGAAAAGAGAAGGGATAAAACAGTGGACTCAAAGGATTTATGTACGAGGCCTAAAGGAGTGAAAGCTAGACCTGCCTTGAAAAAGAACACAGGTGAATCTGAAGGTTTTTCATTTTCTCACAATGAGAGTGTTTCTGGCTACAGCAAACATTTGAAAAACCACTGCCCGCCATCACACAGGAAGAACGCACCTCATAATCACGGGGAAGTACATTCCACCGTTCATTGTTCTGACCTCTTACCTGATGGTAGTGGCCTAAATAACATTGCCAAAGAGGCCCCAAAGAAACGTTGGCAGAGGTTTGAGGAGGGCAGTTACATACTTGAGAAGCCCCAAACCATGGTGATTTTAGACACAAACAAGGACTTTGGGGACAGCATTAGCCAAGCAACAAACATCTCCAGGTGCCCCCAGTCAGACAAGGAAGTCAGTCAACATGCAGATACTGAAACAGTATCTAAATGTGTTGCAGAAATGAACAAAGTCTCATTAGGTGAGTAATAGTTTTTTATTAGATATTTCTTGTTTTTCAGTAAATATTGTAATTAAAAAGAAAGCATTTTTCTATATGTGACAGTTAATATGTTCATAATTTAAATGATCACTTTTTGCAATCTGTCATCCATTGCACATTCAGAAAATAAGCGCCTAAGAAAACCTAGCAAACGACTGTTGGAATGGACCGAGAAATGTGATCAGCATTTTTCACATAAGAAAAAAATGAAGAAAACCCAAGAACATTCTGGAGGGGTAAGGCATGACTTTGACTCATAGGTGTTGTGACATTTCATATTTAATTTTGCTCAAGTGAACAGAATGTTTTGTATTGATTTAGTAATGGAAATGTCAGATCTCTATGAATAAAATATAGTTTAAATAATTGCTTGACTCCTGAAAGATGACTTTACTTACGATGTGCATATGGCTATGTTATCTAAACTGTGATCTTTAGCCTTTGGAGTCAAACTGCATAAGAGGAGAACTGGTGAATTCAAGAAAAATGCAAGAATTCCTGGATTCAGTGTCAGAGATACAAACCCCACCTCCAGAAGAGCAGACCAAGGCCCTTGTGGAGCCAGCCCCAAGCATGTTGCAGAACACATCTCTCCAAGATGACCTTATCCTTCCCATAGACACACTAACCCCACCCCCTGAAGCTCCCTCTCCTATAAGAGACACTGCTGGTGGGAAGCTGGCTAAAGCTTTTGGTAAGAATGTCTTTTCAATTTGAATTGTAAAATTGCATCAAGAAAAACATTGCTTACATTTTAATATGTATTCTATCTTGTCCTTATGTGTGTTACCATTCTGTTTATTTCTTAGAATGCCGAGAGAAAAAGAGACAGAGGAAATCTATAAAGAAAATTCTAGAATGTGCAGATCCTATTCTATTTTCAAAAAAGAAGGTATTAGAATTCCTATTCTGGCCATGCAGTGTGAAATTATGATTCTTTGCAGTTGACTCTCTTTTTATTTTCCTTTGTTCAGACCATTTCAGGATTGATTGATTGTTCTATATGAAATTTAATGAAAAGAGAATTTTTTTGGTCTGATTTTCCTGTTATCCTTCTTGAGCAGCATCAGGAATGTAGGCAACAAGGAACATGTCCAGAGGAGGAATCAGAAGTCCAGGACAGGTGGGATTTACCGAAAGAGGTGAGAATAGGTATTTAAATTTCAAGCAGTCTTTAAGATCATTGGGTTACTGCTGAAGTCCTGCAAACCTTACAATACATTAAAGCTGTTATGGGATCTTGTTTTATAGTCCTTGTTTTATTTTTTCCTGTGAATTCTATCTAGTTGTAAAATTTAACCTTTAACTACTTTCATTGCAGACTGAATCTGCCAAGAATAAAGATCCTGCAACTGGTTTGTGTTACAAAGCCCTTTCAGGTGAGCAAGTCCAATAAGGGTGTTTTCCATGGGTTACAGTTTTACCATCAAACTACAGCAAAAATAAATACGAACATGCATCTCTAGTTATGATTCTTAAGGGTGTCTCTTTCTAATGCTCATTCTTTATCATAAGTCATGTGTAAATCACTCTTTAACACAGTTGTCCTTTGTTTGGGCTCAGACAGTGCACAGCGTTTCAATAAACAAAAGAAAAAGCATTCCAAGGTAGTGTGCTCCAGTCCTGTAAAGAAGTCCAGTGGCCCCAGCAGTCCTGAGCTGGACAATGACTCTGAACTGTCTGCTTCTGGTGCCATAGTGGATGGACTGACTTGGAACAGGGAGGGTGCACTGGAATCTGAGGTCTGTTCAGTACTTGCAAGCCAAAACTGACTTTGCTGTTTTGTGAGTTTGTCATATTGTGCACATGAATTTATGTAACCTTGAAACAACACTTTTGTCATCAGTCCTTTTCTGTTTTATTTGCTTTAAGCTCACACCAAAAGCCTGAAATTTGTCATTTCATTGACACACCAAAACCTGAATCCTCACAATCACTGCTGTTTAATAGTGACAAAAGGGAACTTCATGTCCTCTCAGGTATTTTCCTCTAGTCCTGATGACAGTCTGCTGTCAAGGAAATATTCCTCCACAATCAGGAAGCCCACAGGGGAGAAAGGGGGTGCTGCCTCCATGAAGGAGAATGTGTGTCAGGTAAGTCCTGGGCTTCTCTCAGTACTAGATACACAAGAGTCCAGATCCCTGACCCCTGATTTCTGGTTCATGACCCTGTCCAGGTATGTGAAAAGACAGGAGAACTGCTTCTGTGTGAGGGTCAGTGCTGTGGAGCTTTCCATTTGAAGTGCATTGGCCTATCAGAGACACCTCAGGGAAGATTTGTGTGCCAGGAGTGCACTGCAGGTAGGTTGTTGGTTCACACATAGTGGGATGATACAGCCTTGTATCTTTAGTAATCATTGCAGTTGTACGAATTACACATCTAATTGGGTCCTCGAAAGGTCACATAAATTGAAAATGCATACACTGAGACAACTCTGTCCATTATTTTTTACAGGGTAAAATAATGCTTCCCAGCCTACACCCACACGCTTGCACATGCGCACACAGCTATCCACGCACACAATCACTCATTTACTCATGCTCCTCCGCTGGGGGATCATCCTGCTGTCTACTCACGTTTATAGTAAACAAAACCAAGTTTATTGTGGGTGTTGGTTGTGCTTGAAGAACAGAAAGTTTGCACTTGAGTCGGCAGTGGGAGAATCCAGAACAAGTCAAACTTTTATTAAGTAATGCAGAGTGTTATTAATGGGAGAACTACAACAACCGCTCAGCAGCAGTGTGACAAGAGCAATGGTTCTTTTTAACTTAAGTTTTAGCCACATGTACTTGAGCATCACATCCACCTTTCCCAGGATCCAAAACTTGTCATAACAAAACTCTCTTAAAGGTATATTCATAATGCCCACTATATAATACGGAGAGTATTCTTGCCTTCAGCAGGTGCACACACACACACACACACACACACAGGGGATTTGTGTCTAATTTGTCTTTTTTTGCACATTTGGATGAAATTGTGAACAATGGTTTTAAAATTGAAATCGCCTTCTACTGAAAATGCGTAAACTGGAGGATGACTGTATACTATGTGGTGATGTGAGAGAAAATGATGGACTTTAGGAGAGAGGTTAGTTTAATTTAGTTCCAAGTCTACTGCCAGCCTATGCCATAGAATGCACTAGCTGTACAGTAAAGCGGAAAAAGTTGATTCCAAACTGGTGGTTCTTTTACTTTGAGGGCCCAGGTTTCCCGTGGACCCCCTCGGGATTGTGTCACCAGATGGGCAGCACGGATATTGGATATGATCTGGCTGCTTCTGTTTTGCCAGGTCCAATGATGGTTCATGGTTGTCTTTGTGAAAAGTAGAGGGAGAACAGTGGTCAGCCTGCTCCTTGCCAGTTCTCCTGCTCTACTCTTATACTCTTTATCTCTGGGTCTGTTTGGGGAATTAGCCACATGTGTGTGAAGCAGAGACAGTTTCTGGTAGCGCTAGAAATTAAGTGCATAGTGAAATTGAGCGAATCAGTAGGATGTATTTAGTCAATGTTTGAGTCAATATATTTTGTTGTTATCCGGACAGTAGGCTCAAATAACAGTTAAATAATGAGCAAAAAATGAACAATGGAAAGACTAGGGATAGCTTCATGTGGACAAACCCTTTGCTGTCTCTTTCAGGAATACACACTTGTTTTGTGTGCAAGAAACCTGGAGCTGATGTAAATCGTTGCACAGTCACAGTGTGCGGCAAATTCTACCACACAGAGTGCGTTGCCAAGTATGCACCCAGTCTTCTCCAGGACCACAGCTTCCGCTGCTCGCTCCACGTCTGCCTGTCCTGCTACATCATCAATCCTACAAACCCATCCAATTCAAAAGGTAGGAGGAAGAAGTGGTGCAGACTGTTGCCCCCAGTGGGCATTTTTCAGTGTCTAACAGAGGTATTTAATGATGATGATACATTAAACTAATATTAATAATTATGCCAATTCATTTAAACTTATTTCCATACTAAGGGATATGGAAAGAATGTTTGCTTTCAAATGTACTTGTTTCAGTTTTGGACTGTGATTGTCTTAATGTGAAGGAAGATCTGTAATCACCTCTGGCTTTGCCATCCTGCTATCAGGTCGTCTGACCCGCTGTGTGCGTTGTCCTGTGGCCTATCATGCCAACGACTATTGCATGGCAGCTGGGAGCGTGGTTTTGGCCAACAACAGCTTCCTATGTCCTAACCACTTCACTCCACGCAAGGGTTGCCGCAACCATGAGCATGTCAACGTCAGTTGGTGCTTTGTCTGTTCTGAAGGTCAGCTCTGCATAAATGGTCTCAGATATATTATTTTTTATCAGTTAAAAAAGTGAATTTCAGTGAATTTTCACGACAGCATTGATCTCAGATGTTTGGTGCACCTTCTGTAGAAGACCTATTTTGCCTCTCTCACCACAGGGGGTAGTCTCCTCTGCTGTGAGTCATGTCCTGCAGCTTTTCATCGTGAGTGTCTGAACATTGAAATGCCTGAAGGAAGCTGGTATTGCAATGACTGCCGGGCCGGGAAGAAGCCTCACTACAAGGAAGTAGTGTGGGTTAAAGTGGGCCGATATAGGTAAGAACAATTAGTAGGGTGATGAGTGAAAGATTGTACTTTTTTTGAAAAGTGCTAAATTTCATTACCTAAGACTGGGTTTAACAGAGATCAACTTTAAATCCTATGTAAAGTTATGTTATTTTATGCAGGTCTACTGATGCTTACTGTCTACTACTTCTGTTCAGGTGGTGGCCTGCAGAAGTTAGCCACCCCAGAAACATTCCTGACAACATTCTTCGTAAGCGACATGACATTGGGGAGTTTCCAGTGCACTTCTTTGGCTCAAAGGATTACCTGTGGACTTACCAGGCACGGGTCTTTCCCTACATGGAGGGTGATGCCAATAACACAGAACAAATGGGGAAGGGTGCTGATGCCATCTACAAGAAAGGTACTTCCGTATGTACTCTCTGACAACACTGGGTCATTTTTATCAGTAGCTTGGCTACCCCTTGGTTGAAAGCAGCTTGGTTTCAGTTATTGGTGTTGTACATTGTTCCAGCTCTTCATGAAGCTGCTGAAAGGTTCCATGAGCTGCAGACTGAAAAGGAGATTAGACAGCTTCAGGAGGACAGGAAAAATGACAAGAAGCCTCCTTCATATAGACATATAAAGGTACTCTTCTGTTTAGTAACATTTTCAAATGGCCTTTAAACATGAAAGAAACATTTATGTAATTTTAGCCCTTTGCAACAGGATTGTCTTTCAGGAGTTTCCCAGGTTACTTAAATGGCAACTAGGCTATTTAGGCTGTACAGCTTCTTGTGGTTCTCAGTTGTCTTTGCTGTGTTTCCACAGGTGAACCGGCCAGTAGGGAAAGTCCAAATTTTGACTGCTGACCTCTCGGAGATCCCACGTTGCAACTGCAAGGCCTCTGATGAGAACCCCTGCAGCATGGACTCGGAGTGCATCAATCGCATGCTGATGTATGAGTGCCACCCACAGGTGTGTCCAGCAGGCGAGCGATGCCAGAACCAGTGCTTCATGAAGCGCCAGTACTCACCAGTGGAGATTTTTCGCACGTTGTCACGTGGCTGGGGCCTTCGCAGTGTTTCCCACATCAAGAAGGTACTGTCTGTTGCGACTGCCAAGTGACAAACATTACTGACACATTAAGCACTATTGGTACAGAATCCCCAAAATATTTAATACAGATATTTGTAAAGTTAATTCATAGTCTATAGAATGTGTAAGAGTTTATTAAAAAAACCCTTTATTATGTGTCTGTAATTTCCAGATGACCACGGATTGATGCTGTTTAACAATGGATTCATTAATAAAGATGTTTTTTTTTTTTGGTGTATGTTTTCTCTGGTACATTTAGGGGGAGTTTGTAAGTGAGTATGTGGGTGAGGTCATCGATGAGGAAGAGTGCAGAGCACGGATCAGACACGCTCAGGAGAACGACATCTGCAACTTCTACATGCTGACTTTGGACAAGGTGGGCCTCCACCCAAGTGAGTGGTAGTAGAAAACTTTTCTATGGGGAAGAGAAATTTGAACATCTGGTTTCTGTTTGTGTTTCGTAGGACCGGATCATTGATGCTGGACCTAAGGGCAACCAAGCTCGCTTCATGAACCATAGCTGCCAACCCAACTGTGAGACACAGAAGTGGACAGTGAATGGGGATACACGAGTGGGGCTCTTTGCCCTAGTGGACATACCTGCTGGTGGGGAACCCCTGTTACCTGTCCTGGATGAAAATACATAGATGGATAGAAGTTGATGTGTTGTAGACTGAGACACATTGTCACAGTGTGCCTGGTGTAATTTGATTATTTTTGTTAAGAAAACATCCAGAGTGGTGAAAGGGATTAATGACCAGCTGGAACCACCTACTACTTTTTATGTCTGTATAGTTATGTCCAAAGATATTGGCATAGTTTTTAGATATTTCTTACTCACTTTCGTAAGCTGCTTATCTTTATCATTATTAGAGGAATTTGGAGATTGTCCTGGAATCAGTGGCTAATAGGTTGCCACACATGCACACAGTCACTCACTGTGGGCAATTTAGAGTCTCCAATTAACTTGAAATGAATATCTTTGAACTATGGGAATAAACTCTTGCTGACATGAGAAGTTGTTAAAAACTGCACAAAGATTGTGCTGGATTCAAACCAGCACTCACACAGCTTAGGTGCTGTGAGACAGCAGAATTACCCACTATGCCACTGTGCTGTGCATGTCAAGAAATCTGGTGAAATCCACATATGTATTAATTTGGTATCTGCATATTTATTAATTTGTTTTATAGTTGAATGAAACAAAAAAGCTGAATTATTTACTAAATCATAGCTTATTCCACAGCAAATCCTAATATGGCCTAGACAGAATGATTGGCACCTTCTACAAGTTCAAAATCATAAAATTTTAAGCAGATTGTTCTTATATACTTTGAAACTGAACTCACCAGTGCTTAATTGCACCTGCCTGTAATATAAAAATAACTCACTCCGTTTGAAAAGACAAATGGAGTAATTCTCCTGTTTTGTCATTGAGCGTACCTCAGTAAACATGAAGAAAAGAAAGCAAACCAAAGAGTTGTGTGAGGAACCCAGGCAGAATAATGTAGCCGAGCCGTAACAATCTCAAAGCTACAAATCTGTCTTGATGGAAGCGTGTATATATAAAGTTTAAAGAAGTTTAAAGCTCATGGCACTGAAGCCTACCTCTCTAGACGTGAGGCCAGAAGGGAAGTAAAACTTCAACTGAATTGAATTATTTTTAGAGATGCACTCGTCTTACCCTAGTGGCAGAGAACTAAAAAATGTTCCAGGGTGGCTGGCAGCTGAGGAAAGGAAAACATCTTCCAAGTACAGACAAGGCGAGAAAAATAAACATCTGGAGGCCCAAGCACCAGTGGCCACCTAACCCTCTTTGCCATTCTGATGTGGAGATGGGGAACCTCAGGATATGTCTAGAAAAGCTCCACAACTGCTATGATTGAAGCTAAATTTGGCATGGCTTTAGAACTGGGTTGTGTCTGGTAGTCAAGTATAGGGTCTTATAGCAGCTGTGGCAGTAACTTTTCTGGATGCAAACTTATTTCTTTCTGCAGGTGTGGAGCTCACATTTAACTACAATCTGGAATGTCTCGGCAATGGCAAGACGGCATGTAAATGTGGGGCACCAAATTGCAGTGGTTTCTTGGGAGATAGACCTAAGGTAAATCAGATTTTAAAAATGCTGTTTTATTACATGAATGTTTGTTATTTATTGCAAGCTGAGCACATGTAGGCATGAATATGGCTTTGCGCTGCTACAGAACCAGCCTTCAACTGAGGAGAAGACCCACAAGTTGAAGAAGAAAGTTCCAGTGAAGCGCAGAAGCCGGCCTGAGGTCACAAGGGACCATGAGGATGAGTGCTTCAGCTGTGGAGATGGGGGTCAGGTTGTGTCATGCAAGAAACCTGGCTGCCCCAAGGTCTACCATGCAGACTGTCTCAACCTTTCCAAGAGGCCATCAGGTCAGTGATCCTTACCCTAACTAACTCATTGTAAGGCACTGTAAGGCCATAGTCGTTCTACACTCCATCTTCTCTCACTTACTAGCAATTAATAAAAATTAGTAAAGCGACCTTTTGTTACTTTTTTGGGTTATACAATATTTTTGTATTTTGGACTTAACTATGATCCTGGGAACGTTAAGAAATTTCAGTGTTTAGTACTTTGTAGATCATACAGTCATAAACTTTAACATTTAATGTATTAACTAAGGCTTGTAGATCACTAGGTGTAGCTGTTGGGTTCGTTGTGATTTCTCTGAACATTATGCAGTCTGACCTTGGGCTGGATTCACTGGGACACCCACTTCTGGTACTGGCAACTGTATTCAGGGTTGTCCATTTGAAAATAATCCTTCTCACAGTTGAATGATGCATTTCAGTTGGCTCTATAAGACTTCTCAGACTGATGAAGAGCAACAATCGCATCTCAGTTCTCTGCTGAAGCCTTTTCTCCTTGGGATGGTGTTAAGACACACCTGAATGGTCCGGACCGTCATACTGCCAAAAGTTCTGCTTTTATAGAGGTGATAAAACTCCCTGATGATCAAAAGTGAAATGCAGCTAGCTGCTTATTACCTGTTTTTAATTTATATAAATCTAGTAAGTGTGTACTTAATTCTTCCCACGTGGTTTCAGCATGTTGGCAGCTTACTTTTTGTTGAATAAATATTGGCATAGTTTAGTTTATCTGTCACCTGTATTGGTCAGATTTGACTAATTATAGAAGTTGGCGAGGACCAGAAAATTGACAGATGAAAGGTGTATGTTCCTTTTAACCATTACCATTAGCATTTAATTTCAGTGGTACTGAATGTCAATTGTGTCATTTTCTATTTTCCTTGTATACTGTATGTTGAACACTCCAACACTTTAGTTCATACTAATGTTTATTCAAATATGCATTTACAAATGGAATAGCACATTCTTTTTGTCTCCATATAAATGAGAGATTCTGTTCTCACTTGCTGTCCCATGCGACAGGTGTTGTGGTTGTCGGTAGAGGCAGGCTAATTTGGTGTGTTGTGTGACATTAACTTACAGCATTAATATATTTGTCAGCGAAAAAAAACCATAATATCCAGGTTTCTCCTTTAAGTTGTCATTTGTGAATATTTCATAGATCACTCTTTTTGACAGCATTTTGGTTTTTTCCTTAATTTTTTCAAAATTTATTAGTTTGTTACTCACTGGGCTATGTCAACGATAGAAGTTAAAAACGTGTGTTCGAGTTATGTGTTATAAGTTTATTTTACTGTTTCACACAGCTCATGAGTGCCATAACTGGGCATTCAATGGTTTTGTCCACCAAAGCTGTGCAGGAATTAATTTTTTTATGTATTGGTGATTTTTCTTAACATTTTTGTGTTCATGTGTTTCAGGGCGCTGGGAATGTCCGTGGCACCAGTGTGATGTGTGTGGGAAAGAGGCAGCTTCCTACTGTGAAATGTGTCCCAGCTCCTTCTGCAAGCAGCACTGTGAGGGGATGCTCTTCAAATCTAAGTTGGATGGTCGGCTTTCCTGCAGTGAACATGATCCATGTGGGCCCAACCCACTAGAGCCTGGTGAGATCCGTGAGTACACGCTGCCTCCTCCAAATGTGAGAGGAGCAGCTATGGCTCTGCCTAAACTGACTGCTGCTCCCCCTCTTGCTGGGACTGCCCGTCACTCCTTTAAGTGTTTTTATGAACGTTCATCCTCTGCCACTACCACAAGCCAGTTACCCATCTGTGGAATTCTCACCAAACAGAACTCATTCAGTACCAGCAGGCTAGACTCTTCTGCTTCTTCATTCTTGGATGATGAAAACCAAGGAGAGGAGTCAGAAGAGGAGGAAGAGTTTGGAAATGGAAAGATGGGGGGGCTGGAAGAGGAGGAAGAACATGATGGCTTTGAAGATGAGGGTTAAGATAAAGATGATAAACGGCTCAAAGACTGTGGATGGACGTACAATCAGGGACAAAGGTCTGGATGGTAGAGCAGAAGACAGACAGACAACAAAGAGTGAAGATCGGAAAGTCAGGACGACGGGCGACTATGAGATCTTGTAGGACGAGTAAAATGAGAAATCAAAGACATGCAGAGATGCTTATGGAGAGGAATGATGGTAAACCCTGCATTTACTTCAAAAATGTGCTGCAGAAGTGATGATTTTAGAGTGGAGAACACAGGGAGACTGATGTAGTGATCTGTTCTGCATGAGGCATCTTTAGGTGGCCCTTGCAGGATGTCAAAACTGATAAGTGACTTCAGACTTTTCAGGTGTTTTGGTCCTCAGTCTGCTTGAAACATATCAACACCTTAAACTGCATTCAGATGGTGCTATAGAGGTTATTCTGTGCAGTCTCATGTTCTCCTGTTCATACTTTTAGTATGTGGTGCTTTTTTATTGAGATTGGACATTTTTTTTTCTGTTCAGTTTGTTTACATTTAAACGTTACACCTTTCTTGGAGGAAACAAAACAACTTGTGCTAAAGCAGCTACACTAATAACACAATCTTACAACTGATGACAAAACAGTTTTGCAGATGGTACCTGTTCAGGAGCTAGAAAGATGTGAATTTACAAATATTTCTCTTCTAAAATGTACAAATCTTGGTCCCCCCAATGTCCACTTGGCAGATGTGTGACCCATGTAACAATGAAAATGCTCTACCGTCTTCCCTACCATATGAAGGTAATGGGTTCCTGAAAAACTCTTTGTAACAAACTCTCACAAACTTAATTTGCACCGAGGGTCGGTCAGTTAATTGAAAAGCATGTTAACTGGATGTGAAAGAGCAAGCAAGGGACTGTCATGATTCATATGCATCTACTCGTGTTCACAGAAAATGACGTGGGAACACGCTTCATGGAGGACTGTTTGAACTACATATGTATTGCATTAAATCCTGAGTAACTCAAATAGCCTTTACTATTTCCTTTATCTAGAATTAACTATTCAAACATTGTGTAACATATGCCAGTAAAAGCAGTGGTATTGGAGTAAGTTTCTGTACTTTGAGAATTATGTGTCTGTATCTGTCTGTTGGTGAAATGCACTGTTGTTTACACTGAGTTTTACGTCACTTTGGAGACAAGCGTCTGAAAATGAAATAAATGTAATTTAAAAATGTTGCATTTCTGTCTCTTCCACAGAACAGGTCCTGGTTGGCAGGTGGTCCCTCTTTCTTGTGAGTCGGGACCTTGTGCACATCTGTGTGTTGAGTTCCCTGACAGGACTCTTAATAACATCTTGCAACCCAAAGAAAGCTGCACGAGTGTGCTCACCTGCTGATTTTATGCCACACTTCACAAAATTCACTAATATTCACATAAGCTTGACAAGACATAAAAGAAGAATTATAAGATATTTAAAAAACTATGTTGTGTGTTATTCACCCTGAAGCACAGAGAGCTGAGCGTCACCTCAAAGCCAGAGGTTCTTCAGGAGGTGGAAAGTGAGTGAGATGTGGTGCTTTACCGATGGCTTAGAACTGGTAGATGTAGAAGATATAACATTTAGAGCTTTTTTTCCTTCTCTTTGCTTCTTTTGCATCCTTCTGGAAAAATTACTGTTCCCCATCGTCTGTTGGCACATCAGATGGCACTCTGGCGCATTGTTTAATTTGATATGCCAGTCACCTTTTGAAAAAACAGTCATAAAAAGGTTCATTACTCAAAAGCTCATAAGTCGGAGACCCGCTGTACTGGTTTGCTAAAATATCACATAATACCCTCAACTATTTCCGTAGCTAATAGTTACCATAACACAACATAACCCGTTTCTCTTACTGAATTACTCTGTAACTCCATACATCCGTTCTACCCACAGTAATTTGTAGGTATTGCCAACTGTACACTTAAACGCTCGTAAGCTAAATGCACATTCATATGTTTATGTATTAAGTCAGCGTTTAATGACCATAAAAGCAACAGTGCAAAAAGTAAGGAAATGTATACGAATGAATTCAGAACAACTTGTTGTCTCTCAGCACCTATACTTACCTAAAATGAATAAAACACCTATTATTGAACATTAATACAAAAAACACATCATAATTTTAGATACAAGAAGAATGAGTGTATCCTATACATATAAATGCCCACCTTGTCTCATGTTTCCTCCACAGTCAAAAGATGGGCGTTTCTGTTTTTTTTTTGGAAAAACGTGTCTGCTGAATACCAGTAATTTAAAAATAATAATATAGTATGAAATATGGAGAATAGTATGGAAAGAAGTAGCTGGTAAATTTAATAAATTTGAAGAAATGGTTTGTCAGTAGAGAGGAGCATATGACAATACTCCCCGTAAAAGTCACAATTCCGTAACTCGAGGAAGACTAAACTGTGTAGCAATTTCAGTCAAAATGATATATTTAACCTGAGATTAGTAGTGATGTTTAAAGATGCAGTGTGAACATGTCTATCATAGAAATAGGAAAAGTTGCTGCAGTGAATCCAATTGCTATTTATTGCTAATATCGTAAAAATGGCACAAGTGCAGCACTAACAAAACATGATGGATTTGCTTCATGGAGCTACTGAAGATTGACGGATGGATAGGTAAAAAATACCTTTTTATTGCACTAATTTGTTTTAACATAACTGAAAATAGCATTTGGTCTCATGCTTCCAGGCCAGATTAAAGGTGAAATTTGGGTAAGATGTGCAGCAGAGGTAAACAATGTTACTCAATTCAAGAATTTATTATGCCAAGTAACAAAAGTCCAGGTGAGTCAACAGTAGTTGGATTTCTATCACTAAACTGCAGTCTTCTTATACATTCCTCCTCTTCACCTGCAGCACCAACAAGCACTTAAATGCACAGCTTCTCCCACCGCCCCTTCTTCATGTACGTCTTCCTCTAACTTTGTCCCTTATAAATCTGAATATGGTAAATAAGTATAGCTACTTATGCTGTATATATAAAGCAGATACACGTTTTGATATTTTTTTCCTGCTATATCTGAAAGCACTGTGCCAACGTCAGCATTCTGGCAATATGGTGAAATACATAACACCTATTCCAATACACTTTGAACCTTAACAGGCGGCAGACAAAAAATAAATTGTGTTAAAAAAGTGGGACATGTTCATGCAAGATAAAAGATTACTGGTCTCCAGAGAGCCACAAGCTGTTTAAGACAGCGAACAATGACGGAGTCAAAAGATTTGTAAAAAGATTTGAGATATGGTCAGAGGTAGAAAGAATCAGCTTTACCATCAGACAAAAAAAAAAATCAAATCCCTGCATTTTAAGGGTTGAGAATGTTACCACAAACAGCCAAAATGGTACAATTCATGGTGTAAACTTAATATAAAATGACCCATTGAGTAACATACATTTGTGTAATCTTTCTTTTGTTAACATAAATTATTAAGTAAAGATACCAATGGTTCAGAAAACCAAAGGTCATGAAAGAAGGCAGAGGTAGTGGAGCAGGGTGTCCCCTCTGCATAAAAAGCTGGATTTTCTCAAACAGTATGATTTTGTTAACCTTGAATGCAATCATGTTGTTTTGGCAGATGTACCATCATTCTTTAAAAGATACCATTTAATTCTAGGTTTTATTTTAACAGGATCATGAATTAAACTTTAAACTGAAGCACTTCTAGTCACACAAAGGACAGCATCTTGACCCAGTTTGAGCCTGCAATGTCTAGTTTCTGTGGTAAATAATATTTTGATCTTCAGGTAAAGAGAAGTGAGTGGAAACCATGCTACAGTTTCCATACTCCCATATGAGACCAGCAGGCTGCATTGAGAAGAAAGGTTCACACACAGCCTGGAGACAAGAGGTGGTGTCTTCCTGTCTTCACTCCTACCCAACTTGATGAGCAGGTGTTTGTTCTTTGAGGTGATGAAATACGAAATAGCTATTAATTCTCAAAAAAAGAGAAGGACTTTATCAATACAGTCCTTGCCTGGCTAGTTAATGCCAGGGTTAAGAAAAGAAGCTCCACTGGTGACCACAGTTTTGCTAACTATTAAACTGGGTGACATACTTCTGAGGTCCTCTGACTGTTACTGTTCTAGTTAAACAGCTAGGAAAGGGCACTAAACAGTTATTTCAGTATAAACTTGCACAAATAACAAAAATGCATTATAAAATAAGCATTTTCCAACATGAAAAAACTGAAAATATCCCCCTCTGGGACAACTGGCTACATACGCAAGCACAGTATTGAATGGACCGATGGAGGGAGAGAATCTTCGCACCATGGGGGTTCAGAGTGTCGATGCGATTTAAATAAAACACTCCATGTAAGTAATGCATATGTGCGATGTGTGCTGCCTGTACAGCATCAAATATTTTATTATATTATTGTAACCGTTTCGGTCAAAGCTGTGGGTTTTAATGAAGTGCAATACATATAAGCACAGTTCCTGAAGTGAATGTTAGCCACTTCATCTGATGTAAACCAGAGAATGAGTGTCAATGGAGGATGGATGGATAGGCTCTAGACTGCTGTGCATTAAAAATAGTGTAAAAATCTTTAAACACTAAATATAACCATGCAGCATAAGAACTGCAATGAAACAGAAGTGAAGACTCAGTTGCATTTTATGTCAGTAGAGCCAGGTGTGGCACTTGTTTCCAAAATTATTTACTTTTAAGGTCATGTGGTGAGCATGAAATATATGATACCTTTTTACTTGCAGTGGCTCTTTCATAAAACATTTAATGTTGGTTCTTCTATTAGATTGCTTTTTATTTTCCTTTGTGGACCTGTGAAAATTGATTCCTGAAAATGAAACCTTGCAAAAAGAGAATCAACTGAGGTTTGACAGAATTATATTGACCAATCCTTTAATGTTTATCATTTAATTAAAGCATTTACCGCCACTTTCTTGGATTTCTGCAGTTTATTCATCTGTATAGCTATAGAAGTTGACAGATAAAAAACAGAAGACTGAGGTAAGAAATCCAGGGACATTAGAGAGGGGACATTTTTATACTTTACTGAACAAATAATGGTGGCATTTGCCTCTTCATTTTCATGCTCAATAACTGCAATAACTCCTTGATTTGGTTTCATTTGATTTTGAAGAAGTGCACTGGAGGGAAACCGAAGGGAAATGATGCCATGTCCTGTTTGGCACTCAGAAAAGAACAAACATCCTTGAAAAAAAGAAAAAAATCAACTTCTTTTGCACTGAAGCACATAGTGTGATTGTTACTACTATTATCATGATTATGACGATTATTTTGATTATCTTTGTTGTTGTTGTCATCATCATTAATGTATGCATATTTTTTAGAATGGATTTGAATTTTTATGGATTGTTTTTTACTTTGCTACTGGCATTAACTAATGAGAGATATGTGCAAATAGGACTAGTGAACTATCTACAGTACTGTACAAAAGTCTTTGGCACCTTTAGGAAAAATGCTATAAAACAAGGATGGTTCCAAAAATAATGCCATGAATACTTATTAATCAATAAACCTTCTAAAAAGTGCAGTAGACAAAAAAAACCTCAGTCAAATTAATATTTGGTGTGACCACCCTTTGCCTTTAAAACAGCATCAATTCGCAGTTTAAGGTAGAGGTTGGAGGTTCTTCCAAACATTTTGAGGAACTGGCCACAGTTCTTCTGCAGACTTTGAGTGTCTCTGCATGTACTCCCAGACTGTCTTGATCATGTTGAGATCAGGGCTCTGTGGGGACCATACCATCTGTTGCAGGATTCCTTCTTTTTGCTGAACATAGTTCTGTATGACTGAGATTGGGTGTTTGAGGTCATTCTCAGGCTGCAGAATGAATTTGGGACCAATCAGAAACCTCCCTGATGGTAGATAAGAATCTACCTGTACTTCTCAACAGACATTGAAGTTGCATGCTTAAGACTTTTGCACAGTACTGTGTGTGTGTGTGTGTGTGTGTGTGTGTGTGTGTGTGTGTGTGTATATATATATATAAATTATATTTGAATGAAAGTAATTTTATAACTGAATTTTTTCACAGTTAAAATAAACATCAAAGTTATGACTTGGAAAAAAGAGCTCTATTTAATATTTTTCATATCAAAAAGTTTCTGTAGTTTGACACTTTGACAAATGTTTTCATTGACAACTTCACAAAAGTTGAGGATTTATGTGTTTATGCATGTGTGATTTTTATTTTAGCGATACATGCTTTTGCATCCAGCAATATTGGGAGATGAAGCAAATGATTACACATTTTTGTAGTTCCTTTTATTAACCATTTACAAATCATTAGCATATTAACAAACATTAAGGTGTGAATATTTGCTGAAACATGATTATAATATGAATGACATTTCTCTACCTTTACCATCACAACACTAACAAATTCTTTATGTGTGTTTTGGAAACAGCCAAACTACTGTGATGACCGAAAAGCTTTGAATAGTTAATAGACCAATTTTATGTGGGAAAACATAGTTTGTGAAAAAGTAAAAACAATAAGCATCAGATAAGTTGACTAACTGTAGTACTGTGGAACAGAATTGGCCTGACCATCCCTGCTAGGATTTTGGGCACTTGCACTGAGATGATCTCTGAGATCATTTCTGGAAAACGGACCTTTGATGGCAGAGACTGAGTCTGTACAAAAAGATCAAATGTGAACTGGTGGAGCTTCCTCACGATCTGCATATGGACAAATGAGGAGAAATAATTATTGTTCTATTTATTCTTAAACGTGAAACTTGTACATGGTAGGTTTTTTGGTTCCATTTCCAAGTTCTTGACATTAAGGTACTTGGTGCATTAAAGATGAGAAGAAGCGTGAGGGATCTCACCGGCTGAAGGGAATCCATGAGTTTTGTAAGCTGGAGAAACCTCTCAGAGTAGCTGGCCTTGTTCCTGCAGCTAACAAGGCGGTTCAACTCACTAAGGTACATCATGCGCAGGTCGTCAAAGTATTTCTGATTTTTCAGACCCTCCACAGGAACTGCATGGAATTGTGGAAATCTTCATTAGTAGACTCAAATACATGATTTGATATAATACTGCAGTGGGAATAACTGACAGTTTAGCATGTTAATCCCTTACAACCATAATTTCTCAACAACTTAAAGTCTTCCCCTATCTTGCAAAAATAAGAATCTTACTTACCTTGAGGAACAGTTTCTTCCTCAAAAATAGCTGAATTCTGATAATTATGATGACATAATTATTCATTTTAATGATAAGATTTTTATGCATGGTTAAGCACCAAGATTGACACCTATTTATGCTAAAATGCCACCAAGTCCCATTGAACCGGGCAGTATTACTTGAGTATTTAAAAATAACTATCATACCATAATATAACAAGGCATTGTGCCTTCTTTAATGGCTCTATAACACTGTACGGCTGTTTATCTAAACTGGTTCAGTTCATTAACAAGCATTATGTACTTAAAAACACTCAAACTACACACAAATGCATGCAACAGTGAACGTTTATGCAACTTTTAAAGCTCAAGTAAAACTACAGTACAGTACAGACAAAAGAAATCAATGAAAACAATGCAAATTAATTCAGACTCAATGAAGTTGACGTTTTTTGGATACTTCTAGCAAGGGCCAAGATTGCCAAGATCACCACAGGTGAAACTAGCAAACCGGCATGATGGAAGATGAGCAATACCTGTGACTCTGCTCTTGAGCTGTCTGGAAGTACAATAAATTCAGTCCTAGTAAATGCAATGAAATTTCTTATGAAAGGACGAGGGGTATTAAAAGAAACTCCTTAATTTTTATTCTCAAAACCCAAATGGGTGTTTCTAGTAGCATGACTGTAGTGTTTATAGTCTGAGGACCAAAACTAGAGGGATAGGAATGATAAGCCACAAATGAGTTTCTGTCTCAACTGTCCTACTTACTAAGGCTGAAAAGAATGAGTGGCTTCATGCAGAGGAACTCTTCCTGGGTGACCTGAAGTTGGAGAAACTCCTGGGCAAGACGCTTCATTCGCACACAATGCTCATACATGGTTGAAATGTACATCCGTTGGCTGCAGGAAAAATGGGGTGAGAGCATGACTGTAACACCGAGGGAGTCATATTCCCATATTGTAATTAACCATTTCTCTTCACCGCAAAGGATTTATTTTTATAGGGGCTTCTTCTGACACGGTGACTCAGCTGAACAGCAGGTTAGGATAACAGAGCAGATAACAGGTATATAGTGAGGGTGTAGATAGAGGTTACATGTTAAAGAGAAAAATTATACAGGGTATAAGTATAATACAGTAAACCTGTCAGCAACTGAGGAGAGAAAAACAAAAACTCCCAACCAGGAGGTGAGGCAGAAAAGTAAACCTCTGGGAGTCCAAGTGCCAGCAGCTGCCCCCTTCCTGGGCTTCTACACATAGAAAATAGTGACAGTAGTAGCAGGTAAGATGGGTTATACTGCTAAGAACAGCACTGTGTAGGACAGTAAAAGCTGAATAAAGTGATGCAATACATGCAAAAAGTTCCATAAACAACTACCTACTTGTTCACACTGCCACCTCCCTCAAATGACTCCAAAATTGTCTTCTTTCCAGCTTATGTGGTGAACATGAAGAACATGCCTCAACTGATGTTTCATGAGACTTTATGTTTTGTGTATGTTAGTAACTGCTCTTTGATAATAGTAATGACTGCGCATGAGTTGGTTGCGCCAATACAAAAATATCCATCTTGTTTGGATGGCTACATTTTCAGTTGGGTGGCATTTTAAAAAAAAAAACTTGATATTCAAATACATTTTTATAAAGAAGTCAGTTTAAATGAGAAAACAGATGTTTGCTCCGAGAATAAATAATGGAGTTTTAGTTCTATTTCAACACACAACTAATAAGATCTATTAACTACACTGACAAATCATACACATTGAATGTTAGTGCAGTAACTAAAATATTGTTTTGCAATCTACACATTCTTTTGCATTCAGGATCATAAATGATTTGCATCCTTCCAACACTGTTCTCCATCCATACCTTCAGAGCGTTTAATTAAGTAATTTCAAGTGTTAAATTGCACACAAACATGCAAATCAAGGTGAAGAACTGGAGAAGCCTTATTTACATTTTCTCCATATTGAAGATGAAAAAATGGAAACGTTGGAATCTCCATTAAATATGGAGGTATAATTCAGGCTACAGGCACTTTCATGTGGATTCTTGACATCACACTTGGTCTATTCAAATGGACTTACTCATTGAACACAAGGTCAGGTGCAAAGTACAGCATCTGGGCTTTCACATTTTTGTAAGACCTCCATCCCAAGGCAAACACCATCACTCCCATCCAGGAGTGCTGAATGACAGTCATTTGATCATCCACATGCAAATTTAGAAAACCTGCAGGCAAAATAAACGAAACACTCAGGGAAAGCTTAAAAACAAAACAATAACTTAGTTTTTGTAATTTTTTCATCCAATATCATCCAGTATTTCCAATGGCATCTCTCAGATGCAGAATTAAATCAATATATATATATTATTAGAGTAATTTAACCACGAGTAATATAAATGCTATACTTTTTACACTCCTTGCATTTTGAAAAGTCTTACAAGAATTGTTTTGAATTCCTTTTGCTGCTCCTGCTATTACTATATGCACTGTGGCGGTGAAAGAGTTCCGGAGGTGTTTGGAGATGCGGAGGTTGCACAACTACCGTTCAGGTCACTAAATTGAAGTGTGATCAGTTTTAAGCCCCCATGGCCTAGAGGCCTAGATCATCACTTTTATGTCCCTCTCACTGCTTTCTTGGCTAGTAATTGTTAATCTGATACCTGATTGCAAATTCAGTAAATAATATATGTTCTCAAAATGCTGATCTACCTTGACATGTGAAGCCATTGTGGACTCTGACTGTTGCTGCATGGGGGGCCTTTTTTAATCTACATGCTTAACATCTTACATTCACTCAAATCTGGAAAATTTATCCATTTATTTGAAAAAAAATGTAGCAATGCTGAATGATCAGACATACAGGCTAAATGAAATCTTTAAATGACTTTGGAAGCAAGTGGTTGTTTTCCTTAATCAAAAAAAAAAAAATAAAAAAGAGAATAAAAAACTGCTCCTGGATATTTATGGAAAGCCCACCAGAAATTAGTCAATTTAGTTGATAATAAAAAAAAACACACAGCCCAATTCAAAAAGAAAACAAAATTTTTAAATATTTTTGCTGAAAGGGCAAATGTGGAACAATCAACTGCTTCTTGATATTTGCACATTCTGTGCCATACTATGTGACCTCAACTGAAAGAAACTGTGAATGATTTTATGCATTTATCCAGTGCTAAAAAAGACATTTAGAAATAGTATTGTTAAAGTGTGTGTTCTTCAATTTATGTACAGCTCCATATTGCTTCCAAACTCCAGTGGTTTTCCACATTGCTTATCATGATTGTATTTGAATGCAACTAGTGCCCATTACCCGTACCTGGCATCCCCTTTGCCCATTTGACTACTTCAACAAGTTGTCGCTCCCCCAACTCGTTGAGACTGCTGAGGAGACTGGCTGCCGAGTCTGGCTGTGCGTGGTCATGCCCTGCATTCACCACAGCCGGCTCAATGTTCTCCAGGATGCTCAGGAACGTCTGCTGAGAGTTGAGGTTGGGACCAAACTTGGCAGAGATGCAGGGCACATCAGCCAAACCATGGCTTGCAGCTTCATCTGGAGGTCTGAGCTGCCCCATCGTTTTCCTCTTTCGAGCTTTAATGGAAATGCAACAAATCAGGGAAAAAACCAGCTGAACAACTACAGTCGTCACGGCTTTATATGCAAATAAGACCATCAGACATGTCTTCTTCTTCAAAAGTGACATTTGTACTGTATCACAGATGTTGCTGGGCAGTGAAATTGCAATTTCAGTCCACATTCAATTTCATTTTTCCATAGCAGAACAACATTTTAACCTTCAGCACCACGTAACTGCACTTTTATTTGCCTCATTTGTATATGAAACCTTTTGTGGCAATGCAGCAAGCATTGACTATATAAGTAAAGGAAAATATAATGACCAGCTTAACCAAGCAACAAGAAAGAGTGATACTGTCACAGTTTACAAAGGGGTCTGTATTACATGTCACACGGGGATGATTTTGTGCGTTCTGAATAGATTTATAATCTATAACACAAATTAAAATGATACTTTACTGCTTAGGCAATGACAATTTTGTACTTTCACCAGTTCACAACTCTTAAGCAAGAAATGAAGTGAAGAATTACAATGGAATCAAGGAAACTAACAGTCTTCATCTGGGCCAGATTAATCAAAGCCTGTAACTGAAATCGGCAGGAGAAATACGAACAGTTTGAGACACGCGGTGGCTAAAAGTGAGCAGGAGCTGTGGGACGTGTATTAACGGGGGTGAAAGAAGAGACAAAAAAAGGCTAAGATCACAGCAACCATTCCCATCAGTCCTTGGCAAAGTGATAGGGAAAAAGTGGAAGTGGTGACAAATTTTATTTTTCTGGGCTCAAAGTGGATGGTGACTGTAGCCATTATGTCATAAGACAGTTGCTTCTTGGATGGAAGGCAAATCTGGGCAGAATATTAAAAAGCAGAGATATCACTCTGTTGTAAAATGTCCAGATAGTTACAGCTATGGTCTTCCTAGCGGTAAAATATGGCTGTGAAGGTTGGACCATAAGGAAGGCTGAGCACCAGAGAATTGACGCTGTTGAAGTTTGTTATTGGTGAAAAATGCTGAGAATCCCTTGGAAGACAGAAAGTCAGCTCGGTCAATACTGAAAGAAATAAAACCAGGTAGCTCATGACTTATAATGAAGCTAAAATCAATCACTGTGGCTATATAAGGAGAAGATTCACCAGAGAAGACTTTAATGCTGGGACAGCTTCAAGGCAAGAGGAGAAGGGAACACCAGAGGTTGAGATGGATGGAGGATATTACTAAAGTACTGGTCATGAATTTGAGAGAATTCAGAGGCAGTAAATGGTAGATGGGCCTGGTGTGCTAAAGTCCACGATGTCACGAAAGGTCGGACATCCTTTTACCAAGTTGAAAATAATAAAATTTGATCAATACTGACACTCATCCACTAAATGCCTATTAATGATCTTTGCATTTTCTCTGAAAATTGCTCAAGAACTGAGCAAATAATCTAGCTGCTCACTGACCCTGAAACTCTGCCGCTCATTTTAACCACCAGAACGCAGTTAAAAAGAGAACACAGTGCTCCCCTTAGTAAAAATGTTCACGTTCTCCATTGTAATTTATACGTGGGCAGAAGCCAACAGGGCGGGAAAAGGAAACCACCGGGACAGGGGGTGAGGAGACTTTATCTTTAAGACTTTTCAGATCAACCCCAGTAAAACATTTATAGTCACAAGGCTCACAAATATATATAAATATTTAGCTAGCTTGCTGCACAAGCTAAAATATATTATACATGATACAGTGTGACACAGAATCATAGTAGCAGAGTAACTACCATCTACAGACTTTTTAAAAATCATTTCAGTCAAGGACACGATCAAAAAGCCACAGTTCACATCTCAGCAAGGACATGGTGGCCCACCTGACACAGGCTATCTACGTACCATGTCACATCTTTCCCCTTCTGTCTGTTTATGTCTGAGATTGAATTACAACAATTTTGGATGCCTTCATTCATTTCTCACTATAATTTACTTCAATTTTCACCACTGTACAGCATGGTGCAATTTTCACAGTTGGCAAGATGAAGAAATTGAGGGACATGAAAATTGAGCTTGTGCTTCGCATGATTCTCTCAAATCCTAACAGGACCCGGTTGTGGAGAGATGGGTGACTGGAATAGGAGAAGAGTCCTCTGAAAAAGCGAGGAATGTGTGACTAGATGCAGTGCTGGTATTGTGTTACCGTGGTAAAACTACAGAGATCACATCAAAACCAATGAAGCCTTATGTGTATATTTAATCATACTTGTTTTGAACAAATTTTAAAGACAAATGTAAGTTGCTTCCTTCAACATTGCTTTAGAAAGCCAAAAATTAAGCAAAGCAGCTGTAGCTACAAGTTGCTTAGATTTAGATGAGTTTAAAAAAAACATTACCTTTGAGGGTCATTCCAGCTTCAATGCACCTTTGCAGACGACATGATGAACAGTTCTTTCTTCTGAGTCTGTCAATGGTGCAGTTGTTTCTGCTGGCACAAAGTAACTGTTTTCCTGTTAAGATGAGCCAGTATTGCCTCAGTTCACCCAGACATAATGGCCCAAACTGAAATATGTTAAATCAATATTTTCACAACCATAAGGTAACAGACTGGTTAGTATATAATAATATTCCCGGTACTAGAACCATGGAAAGGTCATTCATGTTTTCAGTGGAAAAAACACATTTTGATTGTTCTTTATTATTTATTCTTGCTTAGCTATCACTGTTATCAAAAGCAACTGACAGCATTTTGCCTGTTTAAATAGGTGGCCATTTTTTATTCAAGCACCTTGCTTGACATCTACCCCAAAATGAGAGTCCATGTCTTACAATGTGGTACAACCTTCGCTACAAAAGAACTCCTACAATGTTTACACTTTTTTCTATAATTTATTGTATTTTCAATTTCATTTGATATGAAAACCAGTCTGATATTTTAAAAACAACCGTTTACAGGAAGAAGTGAATTCTCATATTTCTGATTTAAAAATCATGCTTCTGATATTTCAGCCAAGTCACTAAAAATCGCCTTCCTATGATTTGTTCTTCTAAAAAATTATACATATAAATTATCTTTTCTATTCATCCTATTGTATAAAAATCCAAAACGTGACCCAGTTCTTTGGCATTATGGCTGCAAAAGGAATGTAATAAAGAAACTATATGAATAACAGGAAAAGAAGTGTGTTCATCAAACTCACACACACTGTTGCACAAGATCTATTGTATGTAAAAACGGCCTGTTTACCTTCTGGAGAATGAGTTTGCAAATGATTGTCAGGAGTGACTGTGAACAATTTTGCAGCTGTGAACATTGACCAGGACTTACCCTCAGCAGCCCTCTTGAAGAAAACCTTGCAGCTTCCACAGGTGAGTACTCCATAGTGGCAGCCTGATGCCTTGTCTCCACAGATCAGGCAGGGTCTCAGAGGTGGGACAAAGAACTTTATGGGGGACATTCTAAATTGGCTGCCTTCAAACCTGACCCCCCCACAAAAAAGAAATACAAAAAAATACTAAGGGGAAGAGTTGCACCAATTTCTGGCAGGGTACCACCTTAATACTTTTATAGACCATTACATTACAAGAGAATTTAGAACACGAGGTGCTCACTGTGCCTTTTATTCTTTTCAACAATGTTGAGAAATACTGTGCACTTAACATGCCTGCAGTCAACATGCTGCATTTGGCCAAAGTAATTATTTTTCCCCAAGGGGAATGTTACATCTTTCTTGAGTCCATATGGCACTTTAAAAAGAGTGCAGTCAAATGACCTGAGGTATGAGCACAGCAATCCGTGCATATTTTGACATCACCCAGAAATACCAGCAGACACTTGTCCACTAGAAGGGAGCTTATGAAAATGCCAAGAAAAATGCCAAGATGTCATTCAGAACCACTCAGCAACATGGAACTTAGAGTCTCAAAAAGTCCCCAAAAAAGAATGTTTTCAACAGGCTCTCTTAGCTGGGGGTGCTCACTATGTCAACCTGTGTGTGTATGAAAATACTGTGTATCTGATTAATTTTCGTAATAAAATGAATTAAATTCTAATACAATATTGGAATGTTAACAATATTAAGCTTAGAAACAATAAAATTCACTGCACCTGTAAATGTACACACTCTGTACCTCCCTACCACCAGTTTAGCAGGACATACTTTAACTTCTTCTGTGTCACACTGTATCATGTATAATATATTTTAGCTTGTGCAGCAAGCTAGCTAAATATTTATATATGTTTGTGAGCCTTGTGACTATAAATGTTTTACTGGGGTTGATCTGAAAAGTCTTAAAGTTAAAGTCTCCTCACCCCCTGTCCCGGTGGTTTCCTTTTGCCGCCCTGTTGGCATCTGCCCACGTATAAATTACAATGGAGAACGTGAACATTTTTACTAAGGGGAGCACTGTGTTCTCTTTTTAACTGCGTTCTGGTGGTTAAAATGAGCGGCAGAGTTTCAGGGTCAGTGAGCAGCTAGATTATTTGCTCAGTTCTTGAGCAATTTTCAGAGAAAATGCAAAGATCATCATTAATAGGCATTTAGTGGATGAGTGTCAGTATTGATCAAATTTTATGATTTTCAATTATTCAGTCTATAAATAATAATAATAACAATAATAATAATAATAATAAGAAGAAGAAGAAGAAGAAGAAGGAAGAACTGTTATTATTACTACTATTAGTAGTAGTAGCAGTAGTATATTATTATATTCTACCCGCACTGACATGAGGCCAGGTGTGTTTCGTGTTGTACTGCTGGTGGTGCTTCAGCACAGGTTCTGTGACAGTCACTGCTTTGTGTTTACAGTTTTCCACCATCATCATGGCTTGCGGCCAAATGCTGACCTGACCTACAAACTCTTGCCAACACAAGTTTTACTGTGACAAACAGGCACGTAAACATGACGCCTGGCCTTTTCTGCACTCCTGAACTCTCGCAGACATGTGCCTTTTCATAAGCCGCCCATCAAAGTACCTTCTATCATAATAGTGAAACCTAAAGCAAAAAGTGTTCCCGTATTGAAAGTGCAAAAAGTGCAAAAGACAGAAATGTCGTTATATATTAACAGAAAAACCTCTGAATGGGGTACATGAAATCATTATGTAAAGCTACTTTTCTTGTATACATATTTTGCAGGTAAAAAACAATGTATCCAAAACATAAAACTAAAAAAACACATGCTGTCTGTTTAATGTGCTGTTTCCATATAACCCTGGAGTAAAACTGTGGTTTGCAGCAACAACACTAACGCCTATTCATAATAATGAGGCAGAATTTAGAAAAAATACATTTTCATTTCTATTTTTAACTGGATATTTGGTGAAAGTCAGGGAACTCAAGGCAAGTGAGGGAACTCCATATGAATGGTCTAAACGTTATATTTACATTTGCTCGTTTAGAGAAGGCTTTTCTCGGCAGTCACGCGCAGCTCAGGACGCGCAATTCACAACCAACCGAAAGCTTTACCTGCAACACAACAGTAATAAATATGAGACACGTGTTGCGCATAAATCTGAAATAATGCCCATAGGCTGCACGTCTGTGACGGTTTTCACAAGTCTACGAAAAATGTATCTCGAGTTAATAGAGATGCCAATTTTAATATTATTTCTTTCTTATCAAACTTACTCGCAGCTGCCCAGTTTAACACTGAGATTTAGAACTATTTCTACTTCACTGGCTGCGGATCTCTGTCCACAGCGACATTTTCGTGCCCCATGCGCCGCATTTCGTTTATTTTTGCGCACGACCTGCGCCTCCAAAACGACTTTAAAGGTTCTGGGGGATGTTGGACACCGTACCTGGCGTCTGGACACGGTCCATCCAGCCGATCAGCTGCCTTCTTCTTCAGGGGGCGGCTGCCGCAGTTGGACATCTTGCTGAAGACCCCGCCGTGGAACGTGGGCTCAGAAGGGGACACTTTCCCCCAGACACGGTCATCCCTCTCAACAAGCGCATCACACGGCAGGAACGGGTGCGAGGTGCGCGTCGTCCAGTGAGGAGCCCACAGAGGCGTAGGTGCCTCGAACCCCGGCTCGGCTTTAACGGGACTATAACGCGGCCTCCGGTGGACGTGGGTGCTGTAACCGCTCGGGTTCACTGACATCTCCTCGTGGTTCAGGCCAGGTTCAGGTCTTGGGACGTCGGCGCAGCTCAAAAAGAATCTTTCCGAAGTTGTGCGCGTCACGCCCACGGGCGCTGGAGGGTCAACTCGCGCCCCCTCCAAAGGAGCCGCGTAACGCATCGCCGAACCCTTAGCCGTTAAGGCTCCTGGTTGCGCACCGTCTGCGGGGGTCCGCATCTGGGCTCCAGCGCCGCCCCACGGAGGCACCCTGAGTGCAGCCGTGTTTCTGAACGAGGACGCGCCGTCGCTGCCCCCCGCGTCCATCTCATTTCGGTCCAAAGGGACGCTGAGCGAAACGGACACGGCGTTGCGCAGCTCCCTCGTGTCCCAGATGCCGGTGCCACCAGGCTTCTCGTGTCTCCTTCCCACGCGTGTGTCGGTGTGCTTATGACGGGTCTCTCCAGGTCGCAACGATCCGTGTTTCGGGTCCCAGTCGCGGTGGCGGTCCCCGTTAGCCGCCGTGGGTGGGGAGAAGAGCCAAACCCCCAATCGGCTCAACGCCTGGTCCTGATCTTCCGAACTGGACTGCATAACGCCACTGGACTCACGACTCCCGCGGACGGCGCCTAGTGAGGCGCCACGCACAGCAAAGGGCGGCGCAAACTCCTCCTCACGCAGCGCAGCAAATGGCAAAGAGCAAGAATTCCTCTTAAAAAACCCAGACAAAAAAGAATGATTACAAATACTATGACGAACGGGCTCGTTCTGGTTAATCTTCTAACGCTGAATTAACTTCTTTCACAAACATAAACGAGAAGAAACCCGGGAATGAGACAAGTGGTTAGGGACGGTAAGCGAGAAAATACGTGTAGGAGACGTTATGTTACCGATAAATCAAACGATTTTCAATCAAGTTATTGGACAGCACAAACACGAAAGAAAGAAATTCATGCATTAAAGTTCTTACTTTATTATTATTATTGTTATTGTTGTTTTTATTTTTTTTACATTAGTCATTGTTTGAAATACAACATGTTTAAAGTTACACATGGATACGATGTCAATTTGAAGAAATTAATCACACAAAGAAACAAACAAATAATCGAAGGAGTCTCCATCAAACACCTGCTTTTTTCCAAGAATCTGACCATTGCGGCGAATTTGCTCCTCTGCCCGGGAGGGAAATGCAGCAGTTCGCCGTGTTTCTCAAGTTCTTGCAGCGTCTCATGTTTTCTGTCCTCCGTCAGCTTGACATGCAGCTCCGGACGTTTTATTCCTGCTCACTGGCCGGCAGGCAAAGCCTCAAAAAACGCTGCTGATCTCCTGGTCCCAAGTTTTACTCACAAGCAAGAGTGACTTTTTAGTTAGAAATTAACATGCTAAACTCTATCAAGCAGTTAATAAAACGAGCAGATATTTAGACATCGAATAACATGTTTTTTAGCACTTTTTCATACAGATTCTCAAAAGACAAAAGAAATCGAAAACATGATACATATTATTCCCAGAATGGAACATGTTTTACGAATAAAAAACTCTGTTTTTAGAAATCAATTTATTAAAATCATGCAGAAAAGTTTCAGTTTATCCTTAACTTGTCACAGCCCGTTGTTTTAGCAGGATTTTCACCGGGGAGATAAAAGTCTGAGTTTGGGAATTTGTTAAATAGCTTTTTGCGTTTTAAACCGAGCAACATTCTCCTCACAAGCTTCTGACTTTGTTGAACTTGTGGGAAGATCACAGTGTCACAGGAAAGGATAATGATGGCATTTGTTTAGAATCAAAAGAAGCTCGTCTTAGGTAAACACGTGTACAAAAGAGAAGGTAAGATGACTTTTAAATGTAAATCACAGACAGTTCTGGATTTGAGCTGCAGGAGGAAAATTGATTTTTTTTCATACCCTGCAAGAATATAAAGGGGTTGTGTAAAACTTAACCGGGTATTTTCCAGAACGGTGTGTCATAAGGTATACGCTGCTGTTTTAGCTGAAAGGAGTGTCTTCTGCATAGGGCGACGTGCTGGGTGATCCGGGTGGGATCGAGTCTTGTCACGTTCATGTCACTGATGGGACCCACAGCTCCTATGGCCCACGCTCTTTCCCGGGGGTCATACAATACTGTACACTGCTGTCTGCAAGTTCTTTGTGCCTCAGCACAGGTGGACGTGGTCTGTCCGCTGAACCTTTTCTCTCCATCTCTACCAGGTAGGGACTTCGCAGGGAGCGGCTGACCGTGGAAAAAGTGCTGGCTGATAACAGGGACCCACTGAAATGGGGTTAGTTTGACAGGTGCATTAACCAAAAATGTCGTTCTCAGCTTCAGTTAGAAAACAGCCGCCGTTCACTCCGATTTGAGCTGCGGAAAGTTAGTACGTAACTCCCCGATTTAGTTTAGACTTCAGAAACTGAGACATGGTCAGAAACCACTAATAACTGCTCTTAGTTAAACACTGGCCTCTTGTGGCCACACATGGTACTACAGGCACAAAAGTTTAAATTTTAGAACAGGCTTTGACTTTATTTTTAAAAGTAAAACAATCTTATTAGCAGCATGTCTGATCAAAGAAATTGCATTTTTTTAAAGGAACCAACTTTTTCCCCTCAGAATTAGACATAAAAGAAAATGGTCAGAATGAATGAATTGCATTACTATGTGGTTCAGGTGAGTAGGTGACTAATAGTGGAGGTACGTGTGAATGAGTGTGTGTGTGTGTGTGAGTGTGTGTGAGTACCCTGCATACCCCTGCTAATATCTTACATGTTCAAGATTAAATGATGGGCTACTGCATCTCTCTGTTCGGAACATTACTACACTGCTATAAAAAATGAATAAACGTCTTTAAAAATCGATGTAATCTGCCACCGAAAAATGAAAAATGTACTACAAGTAACAAAAACAAGTCTCCTCAAAAACCTGTGATGGATAAGTATTACAAAATAGCACCTATTAAACAGAAATCTACCCAGGGGGACTGGATTTGGCCAGTAAGTATTTAGAGTGTTTTAGCGAAATGTGTTTACTGCTTTACAATTAATACTGTGACAGAAACGTTGAACACATTTAAAAAGGACAAACTAAAAATGTAGTCCCAGTGCAGTTACTAAGGAAGCGTACAGGTTCTGCATGTTAACATCCAGCATCCAACATGAGCGCCATGCCGGCAAAGCCCACTAGAAAGATCACATGGATTCAAACTCATCGATGCGCTGTTTGGTGTTGCCTTGTCTGATCTGACGTAGGGTTTTGTACTTGTCTCTCCCTGCCCTCACGTTCTCAGCATGAATGATGTCATTCTCCGTCTTCTTGGTTTCATCGCGAGCATTGGCCAGCTCCGAGCTCAGAGCCTGCAGGGAAACAGACAGCAACCGATTCAAGGTTAAATGTTGGGAAAAAAATATTAAACATCATTCTGCAGTTAAACTCGTGGTTATGTTTTGGCAACCTGAGGCTGTGTCTGATAAACAACATAGCAAACATCATAATTACACATGGTGTGGCAAACAATGTACTTTAAAATACAGCTAACCAGGTTTGGAGAAAATCCCCTGCAAAGCTCTCAACTATATCCCATTGAAATGTTAACGCCAGGGGGCGGGGGTCAGATCTATTTCTGCCCAGGGAAGATAACAGGAAAAAATACTTGAGTTCTATTTCCTTTTTAGGGGAGGACATTCTGTAGTTGATAAATAGAGCTGAATGTTCGAATTTAGTGCCTAAAAAGGCATTCAGTGCCCATTTGCCCACCCATCCATCCAAATTCCACCATTAACTCATCCATTCATCCATCCATGCATAATTCCATGTCCGATGCAGTGCAGAAAAATTCTGCCATTAGGGCTTTGCAATCTGCAAGATGAGACCCATGTCCATATGATTCAATACCAGTTATATTAACCAGTTAGATATTTGCAAACATTTGCATATTTAACTAAAAAATAAACACATTTGCATGGGAAATTGGAAATCAAAATAGCAGCTGTCATTTACACATATGATAGTAGCTGGTACTTTTCAGTTTGTAGGGTCAGGTTACAGTCCTCTAGTTCCCTTCATAAAGGTACTTAACCAAAACTGCTTTGAGACACGCTGCTGTGTCAGTGGGCAAATGAGTGCAAGACTTAAAATAAAACAATTTATGAAATAATAAAGCCAACCTCTACGATGTTCTTTTGGAGATTTTCTTGCTAAAATGTGACCATAGTTCAGTGGTTTTGCTATATTCCTGTAAGAGAACTTTAAATACACAGTGCTGGTTTGCAGGCACATTTGCTGAGCCGTGTGTCTTAAAAGTATGATATTATTTATTTCTTTTGTTAACAACTACGATGACAAAAATACAGATCTGAGGGTCTGTGTGGGTGCATAGCATAGGGATAAATATGATGTCCCATACCATTTTTGATTCCTGATTTTATTTTCAGGTGCCAATGAGCAACTTTGAGCAAAATTGTGTCAAAAATATTCAAATTTCTCTGGACTTTGAGGTATTTTTTGAAAGAACCAGCTCTCCTTAGACACCTTAAAATTACCTCAGACTCAGCAGCCTCAACATAATATGTCAGCCTCACGGTACCTGTGATAATTATTTTATTTTTTAACAGTTTTGTTGAGCAGTTTAACAGGGTTTATCACTTGATCTTGACATGTCTAGTGCATCGCTGTGATTTGTGCTGGATTTTTTCTTGTGGCCCCGTGTGAGCGGCAGATCTCACCAGCAGGTGTTTCTGGACCCGCTCATTCTTCTCGGCCTCGGTCAGCCGCTCCTCCTCGCTGCGGTCTTTGTCGGATCCCACAGATGTGAGCTCTGCACTGGCCTCTGCACTGCTCTCATCGTTTTCATCGTGCTCGTTTTCGCCAGTGAAGGACATCACTTTGCTCCTGAGCTCCCCCTTCGTCTTCTCCAAGTCTTCCTGCACCATGGCTGCCTGTCAAAAACAAGAACTATGCCAGTTAAAACAATTTCAAACATATGCATTTCCACACACTTAAAAGCAGTTTACACAGGAAAAGAATGGCATATAATGCCAAAAAATCTAAATCAGACATTCTTAACCTACTCTAAACTTCAGATGCCTAAGTTATAATGATAATTGGAAGAAACTAGCAACTTGTGTTGTAAAATCACAAAAAATTCCAGAAAAACATCCAAAAAACTGCAGGCTTCTCCAGCCTCAGCTAAGATCAGTATTCATGACTTCACAGTAACCTTTTGGAACCAGGGCAGCAGGTTCCACATGAAGTAGGAGCTCTCAGGTTTGAATCCCATGAATTTGACCTTTATATGCACAAGACATTTAGCAAATCTGCTCTCGAATGATAAACTGTGTAATTGTCTGGCTTCAGTCAGGCCTAGTACCTCCCTGGACAGGTTTGGTCTATATCCAACATCACGTCCCTACAGTGTCACAATGGCAGAGGAAAAGATATGAATCAGTTCTTCTTGAACTTAAGGCAATAAATCTCAGACAATATGCTGGTGTTACACTAGCAAACACAGAAACAGGACACGTGGATGTAATGATTACCTTCTCCGACCCCAACTGCAGCACTTCCTCAGATTTAGCATTTTCTTCTAAAATAGTTTTTGCCGAAACCAGGCTGCCTTTACACAGCAGCTACAGCATGTGCTCACCTTCTTTTGCCACTCTGTGGCTTCTTCCTCCTTCTTCTTCTTGGCATCTTCCAGGGTGGAGATCTTTGAGGTCAGCTCAGCCAGTTCAGTGGCCTGAGAAAAACAAATTCATCAGTTTATTAGGAAACATCTCATAGAAAGTTAAACCAGAAAGAGACTTGTTTTTATCACATCATTATTACCACCATTCTATGCTTAGTTTCCAAATGTTCATCCTTTCATCAGTCTTAACAGCTTGGCCTGGTCAGGGTCATGGTGGTCCAGAGCCAATCCCAGAGTCACAGGGCACTAAGCTAGGAGACTGTACCCTGGATGGGATGCCAGTCTACCACAAGGTTGTCATAAACACTTTCACAACATTTTATCTGGGTCAGGAGGTCCTTTCATCCTTATAGTTCAGGTGTGAGTCTGGCTAACCTTCAATGGTCTGTCATCCTGGTGTCTGCTTTCTAGCCTTGAGCCTTGCTTCTGGTATAACCTCTGAACCACTGTACCCCTAACTTGAACATATTAACATGTGTTACAGCGATTTTTATTAACTTTCAAGTTAAAATGTATAAAAACAAAAACACCTCTTTTCTACAAACTCCTATTCACTGTGAGCGAACAAACTCATTCCATAAACATGCAAAGCTGTACATTATTTATCACTGTGTTTATTATCAGAGCTCAAAGAAACAGCTTGAATTATGAAGGTACGTGGAAAATTGCATGTTATCTTTAAACAACTCAAAAGAGTTATAATTTCCTAAGAACTCAAGTTCAGTTAATGAATTAAATGTAATGCATGACTTGGCTGTACAGTATATGGTAAGTGATGGTGTGGATACTGTGTCTTATCTATATACTGAGTCTGTGTGACTATAACTGACTACGGGTTATACATGGATAAAACTGACCCTTGATGTATATCTGATACATGACATGTGACTGCAGACTGTTTGGTATCCAGCTGCTCCGTACCAGTAGTTCCTGGTTCTTCATCTGGTTCTCGGACTGGTGCAGTAAGGCCGCTTTAGCCTCCTCAGCCATCCTGCGGTCCTTCTCCAGCCTTTCTGCTTCCTCCTGCGCACACCTCCACTCCTGCTCCAGCTCCATAGCCCTCTTTGTCTGCTCCTCCAGAGCTAGGAAGGTCAGAGATCATTTTTAGAAACCCATCAGCTACATTGACACATGGTTATTATCATAAAACACAAATATACCCTCAGTATAGAGTGGTATTTACACCGTTATTTGCTCCTCCAGTATCCTGATTTTCACCTATCTTGTCCAGCAACACTGAGGCCAGTGTTATAAAGTAAGACTGCTTTTAAAAATCACATCAAGAAGCTGTGTGAGAGACTCTGAAACACACTGCATTGTGGGAACTGTGTACTTGTCCTCAGTTGAAGTCTGGTGCTTTGTGGCCTCTCTTGTGTGCTGAAGTGTTTATATTTGTATCTGCCAATTTGCATCATTGTTATTTAACTGTTTTAATTCATTTATTTAAATTTGATCTTTCTTCATTGTTCTAATTACAATGATCTTAATGGTTTCCACAGTAACCAAGTCTGATATTCTACCATTATATCCAGTACTGTATACCTTGTTGAGCTTTTCTGGTTTGTTCTTCAATCTCACTGAGTCTCTCCCTCAGTTCCTCCTTCTCCCGCTCAATCTTCTCTTTCTCCTTCTCTGCAATTTCTCGCTTCTTCTTCTCATTCTCCAGCAGTGCCCTGAAGGGGAGTGAACACTTCTTGTAGTGCATAAGGTCCCCGACCCCCGCAAAATAAGTCCAAATAAACAGCAGCTCACTACATTCGCTCATCTTCCAAAGTTACTAATGCCAAAGTGACTTAGAATTATCTACAAAGAATTTGAATTGAATTGCTAAAGCTGAGCAGTGCATTTTGTGCATTTCAAAGTAAGAACCAAGAACCAAAAGCATTTCAGCAGGTGGTTTGATCCAGCTCCTTTGAAGCCATAGCCAGTTAACCTCAGAGACAAGCCTTTGGACTCAAAGGAAGCCAACGCAGACATGGAATTGAAACTCGCACCCAACCAGCCCAGGCGCTGTGAGGCAGCTATGGTCTCCCTATGCTGTCTTTACTAAAATAAAGACACCTTAATCAGGTACAAAAGTTTGTTTTTCAGAATGTTAAAAGGTTCTGAATATTGCTGGGTGATATAAGGAAAAGGAATTGATAAGGAGGGCAGTCCACTTTCCATCTCCAGCCACCCGCACCTCACCTCTCGATCTGCTTCTGATGCTTCTCCGCTCGGGCCTGAGCCTTCATCTGCTGCACCTCGATGGTGTCCGGCTTGCGGCGGCGCATGTACAACTCATGATTGCCAATGCACAGGGCCAGGATGCGCTTATTGATGCGTAGGCGAGCGGCGTAGAAAACAAAGTCCTGAGACGAACAAACGCCGATCTTTAAAGCTCAAACAGGCAAAGTTCACCCAAAAAATGACCTCCAATGTACACGGCAATACTCACTCTTCTCCAGCATGCAAAAGTGTTTCAGGACACGGAGATTTAATTTTAGTTTGAACAGCTGATTCCAGCTTTTTCTTCCCAGTTTATTCTACTCATGTAAATTTCATCAGATTTAACAAGACGTGTTAAAAGAATGAATTATGCACTGAATATATTATCATAATTCATTTGACTAAAATTACAATGTATAACTGCTGAGGAAGTTTGTGCTTTCTTGTTAGTGACTGACATACTTGTGTCAATTGCAGGTTGCCATTCGAAAAATTTTTCTTTTCATCGAAATAAATGTACATAAAGAAAGAAAGTTTCACAATAAAAAGAGAATTATGGTTATTAACTGCATGCCATACCGGTGATTTCTTGTCAATTGGTTTGATAACAAATTTCTTGTCACTGAAGGAAATGTTTCTAATTTCACTCCATGGGAATCCAATTTTGGGTGTCATCCTGTTGTGGCAGAAACACACAGTGTAGAAAAACAACAATTTAGAAGAAAAAATGAAAGTTCTAAAATGGTTTTTCACCAGACACTAATACAAATAATTTGCAGAGAAAATCCTACTTGGCAAAACTATTGGTTCCCATATTAATATTAACCAAAATATTTCTTTGACAAAAAAGCAAATTGGTATTCATAAACTTCTAATACTTAAACAGTAAAAATACATATCATGGTATATTCACTGTAGAAAGACAGCAAATCAGACTTACCTGTCGTTCTGCTCATATATATTGAGCCCCAGGGCATCAACACCCAGCCACAGCTCTGAGCCCTTCTTGTTCTTGATATTGAAGTAATTGACACCATACATCTCAAGATCCTGAGCGATCTTGAGGTATTCTATCATGGAATCCTGTCTGTGGGCAGATGTGGGGTTACTGAGATACCTCTGCTGTGCAGTTCTTTACACACTAAGTACAGTGCCAGGCAAGATTGTGGGCAACCTGGGTAACACCTGCATGGGACAAACTAAACTGAAGAGTGAAAGTATAGACATCCACAAATACCCTACATCTCCAGGAACTGCTGCCATACAGCTGCAGTGGGCAGTTCCTACATGTTAATCAGGATTCTTCACGTTTCTGTGCACACCTGGGCATTCCCTTGTGTTCCTCATGCCACACCTGGATCCTCTCCTCCCACTGTTCCTTGCTCAGCTTGTGTTGCTCCAGAACTCTGAACACAGAACAACAAAACTGGGTGAAGAATCTAACCTCAGATTCAAATTTTGAATCCTAGACATTAAATATGAAATGATGGAGACAATAAAACACCATGACAATAATAAGCAGTCCCATACAGTAATCTACATTTGAAAAGCCTTCTTATTCCCCAACATACTGCATATGAACATTTTGGAGATGATTGCTCCTATTGTATATGTACCGCATATATTAAGGTTAAGAAGGGTGAGAACAGCTACCTGACACAGCAAGTAGTGCTGCTGCCTCACAGCACCTGGGCTTTTCAGCTGTGGCTTCGATTGCAGCTGTCTGTGAGGAGCTTGCATATTCTCCCCATGTCTGCATGGGGTTTGTTTCCTCCCACAGTCCAAAAACATGCTTCAGTTTAGCTGGTCACTCTAAATTGCTCATGAAGTGCGAATGGTGTGTGCGGCCACACTGCAATGGACTGATATCCCATTCAGGGCATAGTTTCACAGGCTAGTGCTGGACAGCACAGCCCTGACCAGGACTAAGTGGTTAAGCATAATGAATTGTTGGATAAAAAGGCCAAATTGCAGAAGACTGAACCACTGTAAATACTGCAGAAAAGAAACAGAAATGTTCTGGAAAACTCAGAGAAGACATAATGTACCTCTGTGGGAGAAGCCTCTCATTGGACAAGTAGCCCAGTAAATGGGCGTCTGCATTGTAGTCCCCATATTTGGTCTGCACAGCATAGGAGGCCAGCAGCACAGCTGTCTCTGGGGGGCAGTAGATGTCATCGTTGAGGATGGCCTCTTTCACCTGGAGGAAGAAGAGCCTCTGCGTGCTCTCCTGGATCAACTCCTCGGACACATCCTCCGGGTAGAACTTAGCCCGGAACTTGAAGAGCAGGGGGTTTTCTTTCCGTACATCTTGGGCTGTCACCTGGAAGGCATAGGCAGGGTTACAGTATCCACCCTTGCATATAAATGCTATTTAAAATATGCAGCACCTTGGAAAACCGACTGTCATCAACAAGGACATTGCTAAAGGTGGGTAATGTGGTGAAAGTTCTGATGGTCCACACCTGGAGGGGACCTACAAAAATTACTTAAATTTGAGTTCATTAGCTGGGGGTTGGGGCAGAGAAATAATCATTCACAGGCCCAGAATTCCTAACTTTGACCCTGGTTTTCACTGGCAACTCTTTTGAACAACTTTTCATTAAAACAGTTGCTACACAATGCATATTTGACTAAAATTACAGTTTAGATGCTAATTTAAATATTATACATCCAATTCTAGGGAATGAATAAGTGCCAACCTTTTTGTTCAGTTTCAGCCACGTGGAGAATCCTTTAGTATCCTGATACTGCAGACCAAAGAACCAGACTTCTCGGAGTCCTATTGTCAATATCACCTTGAAAACCAAAAATGGAAAAACAAGCCCACTGTATGAAATAAGGACAGCTACCAAAGAAACTGGCACGTTTTCTGTTGTGGGTTGGAGGCCAGGTGTGTTACAAGCCGGTCGGTATTCAGATAAAGGAAGAAATCGGGTTTTAATACAGTGCTGAGAAAGATTCTGAAGCTGTTGGAGGTCATACTGGATCCAGTTAAGTTAGTTTCCATTTATGTCACTTTGTCTATGTCTAAATTTCTATTCAATTTTTCTTCACAAAGTGAGATTAGATCTGTGTAGTTCATCCAGCAACATCCCTGCAGAATTCAGTTTGGCTGTTTTTTCTGGCCGTATAGTTAAGGAAATGCATTTCCAAATGGACTGGAGAGGAAAGCCCGGCTGTCTGCATTCATCCAAACATTCTTATCAGCCAATGGCAGGGAGAGATTTCCAAGCATCTCCTGTATTTGTTTTTGGCCCAGTTGCTGCAGAACACAATGCAGTGTTGTGACCTCCACTTCGGGAAGGGTGTGGCACAGAGACTATTATGTGCTGTGTCAGCCCACCCAAAATATGCTATTTAGCTTTCTGCAATGAGCACAAACATAGTATGGCTCCTATAACATTCATGCTATGGTTAAAAAAACAAACAGGCACATAATGGTTATGAATGAATTAATAAGGACAAAAGAAAAATGGCTTGGATTTAGTATTGTGCTCGGCATATTCTTTGCACTGTTAAAGATTACATTTACGCACAGTTACTCATCTTTTATTAAATAAAGACAATGTGTACAGTTTAAAAACGTTCACCTGGTGTTGAACCTTCATATGGTCAGATGAAATCCAGAGTTTACTATACCTGGTCAAAGAGCTGCTTGCCAGTAGTGTTGCTCTGGATGGCAAAATCCAGCTCTGCATCCATTGTGGTGACACGCACATTGATCTGTTGGAGACACCAGAAATATGGAGCAAAGAAGGGAAATAGGCAACACCTGGACCCTATCTGGTGGTGTGATGCTAATGGCTCGTAAATATTTAACTTGAAATTGTTAACTTGACTAGTGTAAAGAAAAATGGCCATATCTCTGCATGGCTTTATAAATGGTTACCCTGGTCTGAATATTAATCTAACTGACAGCCAAGTCAGATCAGCTTTACTCTTACAGTAATAGTTCCTACCAAAACATATTAAAACAATAACTTTTCCTTGTTTCCTCCCATATGTATTTTCTTCAACACCGTAAATACAATCACATTTGATCTTCAATGACTTTTGATCATCGACTTCACCTACAGTAGCTCTCAATGTACATGTAATTTCTGTGTATTTTTTTTAAGAAAAAGCCTTGGAAATGGGCAACTAATTTGTAAAACAGCAGTAAATCCCCCAGAACTGGAATTTCTGGGCTACTGAACGATAAAAATTTTTAAATGTTAGTGTCTTATCACATTCTTCTGAACTTGCACAGCACAATGGTGTTAAGCAGTTTTGGATTAGTGATTTATTAAGAAAGCTGTTGCTGTGCTGCTGGAAAGGACAAACAATGTCATCCTGTGACAATAATGGTTATAAACTTAAAAGTGCACTGAAATATTACTCGACTTTTGTATGTCAACACTAAAGATAAAGAAATGATGAAAGTTGAAAATGCACAATAGCTGGTACAATATAAATGTACAGTAAATGTTCCCCATTAGCCATGAATACAGTGTGAAAATGAAACTGCAAAGTTGCTTTTTAGTTAAAAACGTTCCACTTTATAGTGTAAGTAGATTTCTCTGCCCAGGATACATTTCCATAATTTCAATTTCTTCATAGTATTAAAAGTATGACCATTCAAATTCTACAGCAGTTTTTGATATGGATTCAGGACATCACTAACAACACAGGTTTAGATTTCATGTGTGATCACAGCTGAAAGCACAGATTCAGTCAATATAATTATTAGTTCTGTATAGTAATATTATTTCTGAGCTCTTTTTCATGATGGTTTTAAAATTTTATCATGTTTTTAGGTATGTCATGTGTATTAATGCTATTTAAATAAGGCTCCTGGAACTAAGTCCAGTCTGTTTTTCCTCTGCCCCGCATAATAAAGAAAAATAAGCAACATCTGACATTTGTTGTTTCACCTCTTAAACTGAACTAAGAATCATTGTCTAGAAGTCTCTTCCTGCAGTTTAACAAAACAGAACATAGTGTATTTGGTTTCTTTGGTGTTTGTGAGTATGCACACATTACTTTGGGTGCTGCTGCTTCATGATTCAGTCTGAAACATTCAGTTTTCACATCTGTAGCACAGAGGAACTTAGTATGTCTTGTTTAACTTTTCAAATAATATCTTTTAAACATTTGGCTCATATGCCCTGAATCACAAATGTTTTTACATTGAACTATGGAATCTCTTTACAAAACTTGTGTCACTTTCCCGTGCTAAATTCTGCATTAATATCTCCTGACTGAGATGGCATTCTTCCACTGTGTGGACTGAAACAGATTTAGGGACACAGACAAATAACATTGTTCTGCTAGGCAGTAAAGAAGTACTTATACACTAAACCTCACCAATAGGATTTAGCACAATGAAGCCAGTCAGTAACTCAGAGCAGCTCGGTTTTTCTCATGCCCTTCAGACATTTATTACACCAAAGCAGGTACATCTCTCAAAAACTGTGCTGCTAAACAACAAATTTGTATGAAACTGCAAATGTGAAAACAGGTGTGCTAAGCAGACCATACAGAAACTGACCTCTGGATTTACAGGTTTTGAACTGAAACTAGTCAAAAAGACGACTGCTTAAATAAATGAGGATATAAGACCAGAAATGAAGTCATAAACTAGCAGCTAACAGTAGCATGTAACAGTACCTTCTCTGCCTAAGTAAATTAAATACATTTAAATGAACTAAATACTCACTGTTTTAGGCATTATTAAAGCTTCAAAAATCCAAACTTGCAGTGAAATCTTCTCAGTGATGAAGTTGGCTTTCCATCAGCCACAAGGACGATAATATGGGAAAGTGTGACTTGAGAGAAGTCGCAAAGGTTTTATAAAAGGACACCGCGTGCCTTTTCTGGTCCGTTGCTGGTGGTCTGCGGGTCTGCTTCACCGCACTCCTAACGGACGTGTTGAGACCCCACCCACGAACAGGCAAACACACCGAATAAATGTGCTTTCCTTGCCTGTTGGCCAGCCTTTGTGTTCCTGTGGGATGTGACTCAGGATGTGACTGCTGCCCCTAAGAATAACACCACCCATTGGTGTCACACAGTCACTCATTTCCCGTATTTCCATCACTAGGCATGTTATTATATGTATAGTATGTAAACTTAAATATTTCTCACAAAACAAATTATTTGTTGCTAAACTTAATGCTGGAAATGTACTAGAAAACTGATACCAAAAATAAGAGTTGGCAATTTTTATGCTTAATTTGGTTTATTTGTGATACATTATTTGGAACAAAAATCATCATAGCAAATGGCCAAGGGCTGTGTATGTATATGTTATAAGGAATATTCAGCCTATTTAACCCAGAAAGTAGAGCAACAGGCTGTATTTCAGATGTATTTGGAAATATACTGTCAAATAACTGTCTGCCAGTTGTTCGCATGCTCATGGCTTCCGTGCAGCTCCGACCAACTCTGTCCATATAAAGGCACTAGTGTGTGCAGCGTAAAACACTCACACAATACCAAATGGAAGGGAAAATGGAAAATGATGGGTGTAGCCCAGAACTGGGGCTTTATGACTGCAGCACAGACATTCCATGCTGGAGGAATTCCATTTGTGAGCCAACACGGTCTATTTTGGGACAAGTGTCATCACTGCAGCAGTCAATACTGGGCTTTCATCACCTTTGACCCCACCTACAAATGTTCCTCCTTCTCTGACAAAATAGTAAAACCCCCCCCCCCCCAAACTTTCTATACTTTCAAAACAAGCGTGCTTAAGATGGCAGGTTTCTGATAAATACTCATATTGCCCCGCGGTGGAAATTTTGGAATTTACTGCAGGAATGACACACAAAATAGTTATAGTTAGATTCTTGGTTGGAAGGTAACTAGGACAAATGAAATGAACAGATGAAATATTAAAAGTAGCATCATGCAGTATACAGTGCATCCAGAAAGTATTCAGACCCCTTTACTTTTTTCACATTTTGTTATGTTGCAGTGTTATGCAATTTTTTTAAATTCATTTTTTCACTCATCAGTCTAAACTCAATACTCCATAATATCAAAGTGAAAACAGGATTTTAAAATGTTTTTCCAATTTATTAAAAATAAAAAAACCTGAAATATCACATTGACATAAATATTCAGACCCTTGCACTTGGAATTTAGCTCAGGTGCATTCCACTTCTCTTGATCAACTTTGAGAAGTTTCTACACCTTGACTGGAGTCCACCTGTGGTAAATTCAGTTGACTGGACATGATGTGGAAAGGCACACACCTGTCTATATAAGGTCTCACAGCTGACAATGCATATCAAGAGCAAAAACAAAGTCTTGAGGTTGAAGGAACTGCCTGTAGAGCTCAGAGACAAGATTGTTTTGAGGCACCGATGTGGGGAAGTCTACAAAAAAATTCTGCTGAATTGAAAGTTACCAAGAGCACAGTGGCCTCTATAATTCTTAACTGAAAGAAATTTAGAACAACCAGGACTCTTCCTAGAGGTGGCTGCCAGGGCAAACTGAGCAATTGGAGGAGAAGGGCTTTGGTAAGAGAGGTGAACAAGAACCCAACGGTCACTTTGGCTGCGCTCCAGAGATCCTGTCTGGAGATGGGTGAAACTTCCAGAAGGACAACAATCACTCCAGCACTTTCATCAATCTGGCCAGACGGAAGCCTCTCCTCTGTAAAGGGCACATAAAAGCTTGCTTGGAATTTGCCAAAAAGCATCTAAAAGACACTCAGGTCTGATGAAACCAATATGGAACTATTTGGGCTCAATTCCAACCATCATGTGTGGAGGAAACCAGGCACTGCCCATCACCTGTGTAACACCATCCCGACAGTGAAGCATGATGGTAGCAGCATCATGCTGTGAGGGTGTTTTTCAGCAGCAGGTACTGGGAGACTAGTCAGGGTTGAGGGAAAACTGAACGGAGCAAAGTACAGAGCTATCCTTAACAAAAACCCATTCCAGAGCACTTAGGAGCTCACACTGGGCTGAAGGTTGACTTTCTAACAGGACAATGTCCCTAAACACACAGCCAAAACAAAGCAGGAGTGGCTTAGGGACAACTCTGTGAAGGTCCTTGAGTGGCCCAACTAGAGCCCAGACTAAAACCTCATTGAACATCTCTGGAGAGACCTGAAAAAGGCTGTCCACTGACAGGTACCCATCCAACCTGGCAGAGCTTGAGAGGATCTGCAGAGAAGAATGGCGGAAAATCCCCAAATCAAGGTGTGCTGAGCTTGTCATGTCATACCCAAGAAGACTTGAAGCTGTAATCCCTCTGAAATGTCCTTCAAGGTACTGAGTTAGGGGTCTGAATACTTATGTCAGTATGATATTTCAGTTATTTTTATTTTTAATAATTTTGCAAAACATTCTAAACTCCTGTTTTCACTTTGATATTATGGAGTATTGAATGTAGATTGATGCGTGAAAAGATGAATTTAAACAATTTTGACATAACACTGCAACATAAAACGTGAAAAAAGCGAAGGGGTCTGAAAATTTTCAGAATGCATTGTAAATAAAAACATTACATTGATGCATCATAGTTTCTTTAACTTATTTTGTGCTAAAAGGAACTTTGGCATAATTTCAATTGCGCGTGCGAGTGTGTGCGTGTGTGTGTGTGTGTGTGAGAGAGAGAGAGAGAGAGAGAGAGAGAGAGAGAGAGAGAGAGAGACTGGCCTATGCTGACATCCCTTCTAGGCTGTATCCTGTCTTGTGTCTTATACTTCCTGGATAAATACTAGACTGCCATGGAAAAAAAACATTGGAAAAGAGGTTGCTGATGACAGAAGGATGGATCCACAGAAAACACAAACTTCAGACCTCTATTTAACCTCATGCATGTAATTTTTTAAAATTAAAATAAGTAACTACATATTTTACCCATTAAACACTTCTTTTTTTCCTGATAACAACATTCTTCCACAAGTTCCTTAAACTGATTTAGCCATAAATGTTCTCAGATGCCATATTTTGATATAATAGATAATAGAAGGAAGGAGCTATTAGCCAGGAAGCTAAAAATAAAGGAAAGAGATAAACCAAAGGCAGGGTAAATGCCTACACATTTCCTGCTATTGTAGCTTTACCATGACGTCAGACTGACTAGACATAATGAAAAAAATTGAAATTGTTTTTTATGATTGCTTAGCATTCCATAGTTTTCGATAAATTCTTAATAATAACATTATTAGTAAATGAAAAAACCTTAACAGTAATTGTGAAGACAAAAAAATCAACACTCATTAATATGTGCATTCATTTGTACAGAGAACTGAGAGTTTGAGGGTACAGTACAGAATTTTGGACATTTGTGCTCTTCTGGATTGAGAATGATATTCTGATGACCTGGGATCTTACGGAGACACTGTTCCAGCTCAAGGGTCACAGCACAGCAAAGTGTTCCTATCACCAGCAGGAGTACCTTGGTTTTCACCTTCCACATTCTCTGTGTTTCTTCTTTCAGTCCCTAGTATTTCTCCATTTTCTCATGTTCCTCCTTTCTGATGTTTCTGTCACTCAGAATCACCACATCCATCACCACCTCTGCTTTCTCCTTCTCCTCAGTTTTTGTCTTAAAAATATTTTGTGATGCAAAACTCATGTTGGCTTATGACAATTTATTTTGAATATTACTATTTTAAATTAAAACATTACATGAAAGGAAATATTGGAGGATAATTTTGTCACCCAGTAAAATCTGATTAGTTTTGCAAGGCGCTCCATATAGGTATATGAAATCTGCTCAAAAATGATCTTGACTAATAATACTTTGCTAGATGACAGTGTCCTTCAGGTTTGTGGTAGAGGTGGAAGGTCCACGAAGCTTTTCTGATTATGTTTGAGCAGCTGCAAGCTGATCACATTTGGTCAAGATGAGTGATAATTTGCAGTTGTTTGTTGTGTGTCACATTCACGATGACTGATAAGTGGGAGCACATCACGACTTATACCCAATGAGACCAGGATAACCTCCAGACCGCCACAAACCTAATGAAAATAAAGTGCTTAATGTTAAATGGTTGATCGATTGATGGATTACAACTTTAGCTACTTCAGAAAACATGTCACTTCGTGACCCTGTGACTTTTTTCTTTTTCTGAAAATCAAAATGGTGCTGAAAGGACAGTTTCACCCAAAAAAATCACTGTTGCAGGAAAACAGAGGCTGCTGAACTTGACCCTCATGTTGACAATTTGCCCTTAAGATTCCAATTGTCAAGCGTTTGAAAATGTTTGCACGAGAATGAATTATAAATAAGATGCTTACTTTTTTTGTATCAGGCATTAACTGCCAGTCTCATCTCCTCACCAGGAGCCCCAATCTGATACTGGATGCTATACTTACTCTGACCTTCCTTCACAAATAGTACCATCAGGTACCCATTCAGCACTTGGGAAGCTGCTAAAGACATTCTCTGATCAAGCCCTGTTGGAACATAATGGGCATGACAGAGACTCAACTTTTCACCAGTTATGCAGGTTGGTTAGCCTAGGTAGTTCATTGAAAACAGTCTGGGTCAAGAACTTACAAGTGTGGTGTGCTGCTCACCTAGGTCATTTGATGGCCTGAAAACAAATTTACCTTCTCACCTTTGCATCACCCTGAAGGTCTGGTGTGCTGTTCTACAGTCTCACCCACAAGACCTTACATTCCAGTACTTGTTCCCATTTAATCCAGGCTCTCTGCTGCTGCTGGAAAAACCTCTTCCTTTATCTTCTGTTTCTCTTCCCCCTGGATCTTGTCATACAGACTCAATGGAATACTGCCCAAAGCTGCTGTTCCAGAAACCACTATACCCACCACTACAGTGTGTACTCTGCTTCCTCCCTGTCTTTACCTTGATACCTGCTCCAGCAACCCTAGGATCACTCAAGTTTATACTGATAAAAGAAGTTTTTATTTTGGTTGACAAATTATTTCATTACAAGTTCAGAAGACCAGCTTGTGTTGATGCATGCAGATGTAAATATTAAGCCTACGAATGCAGTAATTCCTTGGTGTCCGAATCTAATTTGTTCCTGACAACTGAGGGCCCATTTCCTTTTATTTAGAAATGAAAATAAATGAAAATAAATGAATAATGTGCTCCCAGCCCATCGGAAAACACCTATGTAACCATGAACCCCTGACTTCAGCCTGATAAACACGGTAAACACCAGTTCCCTCATTAGAAACGCTTAATGTGGTCATGAATGTGGTGTTTGTACCGCGGTGCAGTGTGTCCAGTACAGCACAGTTCATGTTAGTCACTGCGTTACACACAGGGGATGAGGGAGTGCATGGTGGGGTTTGCAGGCCGAGTTCAGTGTCATGACATCAAATAAAAGGAATAAGCTGCCACTTTTTTAACACAACAGGCATTTAAATAAATAGGTTCATTTTTTCAAAAACTGAAATGCGCAACAAATGTGGTGACGCATCACAGATTTATCCAGTGAAACAGGTGGAACCAGCTGAAAGACCCATGCAGCCTTTCGAATAAATACCTAACCGTGCACAATATAGTTTATTAAAATTTGCAGAGTATTATTTTATTATAAAAATTATTTTATAATTTTATTATAGTACACTGCATAGTACTGTATGGTATTTATTTGTACATTTTTTATTTATTTAGCTTTTTATTTGTGTTTATTGTGTAAGTGATAAGCTTAAGATAAAAATTTGTTACAGCAAAAGTTTCCATGTAAATAACAATATACAGGCATTAAAATGGCATGTTAAACTGCATGCCATCTGCAGCTGATTTGAAACAACTGGAGAAAGTCACTTCAGAAATACACCCAATAACTAGACAGTACAGTAGCACCACCAGGTGGATCAAAACAGAAGTCATGACAATTTCCTCAGAAGAGCTGCCTACATGCACAGTGTAAGCACAGTCCTCTTGTAATGGGTCACACACAACTAAAATAGCTACAATATACAATAGAAATAAACAGCCTTCTTCATAAAATTGCTTTTTTATTGGTTTCTTTTATTCTGACTTTGTGTCTCAAATCCAAACCCAAACCATTAAATTTATCTCTTTATGGTGCCAGTCTGGTTTTTTTAAACCAAATCTAGTGTATTGACCTTTTAAACAACTATCCCGAAAAAAGACCAGCATCCTATATAAAGCTTTAATCTTGCAATTAAATGAGGACCATTCAACATTCAATATTTGTTGGTTGCGTTAAACAGTAAACATGAGGCAGTCATTTTGTGAACTTTATCATAATTGCTATCATAAACATTCCTGAGCTTATCAAGAGGTTTCCTAAAAAGAAGAAGAATATAAAAAGGTACTTGAGAAGGTTGCTAATGCAGCGAAAGGAAAATTAAAAAGAACAAAAATCTAACATTTAACAATAAGTCAGAAATCATATTTGTATGGGAACTATGTATTTACTTAAATATTCATTAAGTCATTAAAAAACCACTGATAGGAATCCAATCACCAAACAGTATTGTGATGAATGAATACAACTTAATGAGGACTATGTGACAGTTATTTTGTAACTAATGTAAAACTGCCAAAATGGATGTACCTTCTGTTTCACACTTTTTATCAGTAAACTGCGCTAAAAAAGTTTTGCTCACAGCATAATATATTTGAATATAAGTATTTAATATGAAATATTTTGATATGTACTGATGTTGTGTCATTTACTGCAAAGTTACAGAGGATATCCTGGTAAAAACCATGATCAGTTTTTTTTCTTTGTTTTTTATTTGATAAGAGCTTATTCTAATAGAGGGTTGCAGTGGACCTGAGGCAATAGGAAGTCAGGCAGGGTACACCTTGGATGTGACCACAGCCTATCTATCCATCTATCACCATACATGTAGCATTGACAAAAGGTGATTAACCGCCTGACTGAGCTGCTATATGTAGTAAAGAAACCTGAAATAAAGCTCACTGAGGTACCAAGAGTTTAGCAGAAAGTCTTGCAATGCTATAAAACAAACCACAGATCATAATGCAATATGACCGGCTTTGGAGAACCAGACTGAAATGGATAAGATGATAGTGCTTATTCAAAACTTGAAATTTTGTAATGAAATTCAGTGCTGGGTGGGACCACAGTCAGTGAGGAACAGGAGAAATTTTATGTCAACCTCTTAGATGTGAGATGTCATGTAAGTCTCATGTTGGTCTGACTAACATGAAGAAACTAATTTCCTGACAGATAATATAGTACAAAAACCAGTGCCACAGTCCCGAATTTATTGGGTTATGGCATGACCCAAAAAAGAAGCATGACTGACCTACATGCTTTGAGTTAAAGATGCAAGAGGGACCAGTTCTGTCATTTATCATGGCATTTGCAACTTATCAGCAAAGAAGAGGAAGATGGAATGGGTGAAGCTCTACCTCTTCAGTCAAGCTGCATCACCCTGTACATTCTTAAAACACAGGGTGATGCACAGGAGACAAGGTATACTTGTTTTTGGGCCATCAAATGTCCTAGATGTGCCGGTTCTAGCATTTCCCAAATGACTGACATCCTGGGCTTTTCACGCACAAATGTTTCAAGGGTTTACTGAGAAGGGTGCAGAAAGCAAAAAAAAGTATCAGTGATTGGTGATCCTGTGGACAAAAAAATACAAAAAGATGAAAAAAAAAATCACAAAAGCAAACGCAGACCACAACCAGCCAAATAATATCCAAATTCAACACTGGTGTGCAGAATTTTATCACAGGACTCGCTCCTATCGGGCTTTGTTTTAAATGGACTGCACCAGCTGAAGACCATGTCGAGGGTCAAAGCTGTTGGTGAACAAGAAAGTGAGTCTCCAGTGGGCACAGGAGCATCAAAACTAGACCTGTATGGCGATTGGAAAAAAGTTGCCTCATTAGATGAATCCAGTTCCCTTTTGCATCATGCTAACGGAAGGATCAGAATCTGGTGCAAGCAAGATGAGTCCAGGGAGCTGTTCTGTTTGATGTCAGCGGTACAGGCTGGTGGTGGCAGTGTAATGGTGCGGGGAATGTTTACCTGAAACACATTAGGGCCGGTCACACCGACTGAAGCCTGAATAGCAAACCAGTGTAAATAAAACTCAGACAAACAGACTCTTTCTTGCATGTTTTACTAGATTAACAGAATGAAATCAAGAGGGAAATTTAAAATATCCAACAACTGACACTGTTATATGTTCTAATGACAGAAGTATGAACTTTCACATACACATCATCATTATTAGATTATACTGATGTAAAGATTAGTATATGAAAAGGGAAAAAAACCTCCCAGGAATATATTAAACATGGCCATTGTCAGTGTAAAAGTATATTTTCAAAATATACATATTGTGCACTACTGACTGCAGGAATTTTCTTTTTCTCTTGCAGAGTGCAAAGGTGTTTGTTACTCCTGACAAAACTGTAGGTGCAACTGCAAGTGAACAGAAGCACTGAGCATGACTCTGCCCAGCTTTACCAGTGTAAAGGTGCACAAATACAGTGACTCCTCACTTACACCTTTCGGGCAAACTGTCTGCCAAACTCCGGTTAACACCCTTCTCTCCCATTACGGCTGCTGCTGTGAACTGTATGGTAAGAAGATCGTGCGCATTCCTCTCACAGACAACCCCCACATTACTCTGTGTGGTATGTTACAGTTATTATACAAACATCACATTTTGGCATTACATAGAGAAACAGACAACCTTGTCATTGAGACTTACATTTTGTTTGAGCCAACAGACTCAAAGAGTTTATAAAGGTTCTTTTTTGGTTCCTTCTTTTAAAACAATTTTAGCTATTTATTTCACTGAACAAAGAACTGAACTACTGCAGCTCACCATACAACATTAAATTATAGTCAATTCATACTTATAACCTTTAACTGCATAATAAGCAAAGCAGAAGACAGCCAAAAACACAGTATGAAATAAGATCTGTACCGAAATTAGTTCCATTATTTGTAGTGAACGTCATTAGTGCAGTGGATAAAAGTTTCACAAATGTTGACATTACCTGAGATTTGGGGGCTGCACAACCAGAGTACAATCAGTTAGTTTAAGAAATGCAATGAAAACTTAATTAAATGACACTGTACGTGGATTTGTAGCTCAAACATGTACGTATTCAGAAAATAAATATACTTTGTAAGAGTTCTACATCAAAGAGATTTATAATTTTTTTAGTTGAAACATTAGTCATTATGACATGCCCTTAGTAGCTAAATAAATTTAATTTAGAACGAGTAAAGAAAGATCATCAATTCAGCAATATTGCCAAACATATTATCCTTTTTCAGTTGCACAAATAAAGGCTTTCAGCTACAGCTCACAAAACGCAGATTATGACATCACCTTATAATAGAATATACCCCAAAGGCATTCACTCATTTGACAATATTTAAGGCGAGTACAAGTGCCATATCAGTGGCTAATTCAAAAATAAACCAATTAATTAATTAATCAATCAATCAATCAATCAATCAATCAATTAATTAACTTCACATCATGTTATTTCTCACGAATAGTGTGATAACCCAAAGCCAATTCCATCATAATCATTTGCACAATGGTTAGAAAACACGCTCTGGATTTGCATGTTTAAGGAGGATAAAATAACAACATGACAACAATTTATAAAGCAAATAAATAAATAAGACAAAAAAAGAAAAAGCAAAATCTGCATTTAACATTTCATTCACAGCCCTCTCTGGTTACCACACTGCCAGACATCACAAGTGTACAGCAACCACACACTTCAATAACAACAACACTGTTACTTTAGCTTGTTTTTAAATCAAATGTACCATTAGAATATATTAATGCCAGCAGCTGCACACAGGAGTTGTGCGCACGTTTGTGTAGCAGGTTAGAAAGAGCTTCTGTCTATAAACTACTGTGCCCAGTAAGAAAAAAGTACATAACCATGGGCTACTCCCAGTGACACACAGTGTCACAAAAATGTGGCAATTCCTCCCCCATGTTCAGATAAAGATACTCCATAGATTATATTATACATTTCATAAATATTTTGTACAATCAAGAAATAGATACAATTTGTATCAACAAACAAAGGTTGTTTCTGGACATTTGAGGCTTTGCTGTTCGCTGCTGATAAAGGGAAAAAAAACATCTACTGGAAAAAAATACCCCCAGTTTTAATAGTGCAACATAGTCATCATATAAAGAGCATGCACACGTGTTGGGATAATACCAAGCCACGAGTTTTAAAGTAAGCACTAAAAATATACATATATATAGGAGGACGGCATAAAGAGCTAATGTAAAGCAAAGCCATGAGGATATCTAATTTATATACAACGTAAAAAGTATGTGATGTGAATTTGGTTCAGCTGTCCATACACAGTTTTTTTGGGTGCTTCGCTAAACCAAACAGGTTGTAGAGCAAATTTAACTGAACAGACAGCAGAAGTTCACTAAGAAACAGCAGAGCAACCAGAGAAAGGAGAACAGCGGAGCATAAGCCACTGGTCAAATGCCAGAAACAACCCAGACGGCAGCCTCACGCTCTGCGTGTTTCACATGAAGAACCTTTTAGGCGGTGTCACACCTTCTCATGAAAAAAACCAAAGGCCACACATGGCCTTTCAACCAATTCATGAAAAATTCCTGACAAGCCTCTACTCGGACTCCCTCGGGCGAAGAACAACCAGCGGTTTAAGAGGGTTTACTCTACGTGGGGGGATGACTGTCCGTGTTGCAGCAATAAGAAAGAACATCTTTGAAGAGACTCTGCTGACAGCCAGTATCAGTCGTGCAAAGGCTCCAAGTCACGCTCGTCTCCAACACAGTCAGATCCATGGAAAGCAATGCACACCTTCACATTACTTTTTTTCAAATATTGAAACAAAGCAGGAAAAATTGCTTTAGAACACATTACCAACATAACTGTATTGACAGTGTTGGAAACACAACTACAAAACTAAAAAATGCCAATATCAACATCTAAAATAACCAAGCACAATTGTTGTGCCTAAATATGACACGGCTCTTTATATTTTTGGCATTGTCTCAGCAGCTTTAAAATACTTCTTTAACACCCATGGCTAGTTTATTTTGCTTGAAGATAGGTTGGAGCTAAAGACATATCTACACCTTTATATTTGCCTTGACTGGTATGTATTCTGTTAAATTCGGCACGTCAAAGGCTGCAGGATAATAAAAATGGCTGGGAAAATATCTGCCCACTTTACTTGAGTGGGCGAGGCCCATTGAGCAACATGGGATCTGCAGTGAGGTCACTTAAACATAAGGCCTCAGAAGTTTAGATTTCATGCAAAGAGGTACTTCCTTAGCATCTAACCATATTCTTTTCATAAACTCACAAAGAAATGTTTGTTAAAAATATATTCACGGAAATGCTTCAATATGTACACGCTATATATCCAGCTTTGTGCATTATATGTTTTAAAACTAAATTCTGACCATTAAACAGGAAGTTCTCTCATTTTATATCTGGCCTCTTTGTCACATATGGGCACATGGCACAAATCACAGTCGCATCACATTTGGTGCTTGTTTGTCCTACACCCCACTGCCTACAGTATCCATGCTCAGGAGGTGGAGTGTGTTAAAATATTTTCTAAGGATGAATTGGTGCCTATAATTTAATTTTGGGGGATTTTATTATATTTTTACCTTCATTTCAACATCCAAGGAATAATATCATTACACAAGGATGTATGACACAAAAAATTATGAAATAAATCTATATTGTGGAACGTTACACTCCATATGGAGCTGCACCAAGCATTCTGTTGACTCTGCATCAACAAGCTTTCGGCACTTTAAAAGGTGCCGCTTTTCCCGTTAGTTGGGACAGAGAATAACTAATAAGATACGGAAGACCTCGTGCAGACAAGAAATGGCAATTTTTTTTATTAGAGATGCACGCTGAGAACTCTGTGCCAATGCAAACGTCCGATAATTTCTATGTACCTAATGGCTGATGCTGATAATGATAGACAGATTTATAAAATACAGAGGAAAAACGGGAATAGATCTGTCTACATGAGAATTACAGACAATTGTAACGTCTACTTGTATAACACCGTACATGGTCTGCAAAAGTGAAATCAATAAAATAAATGGAATCTGTTGAACTATATTTGACTGGGTACCTGATCCTTAAATAGGGAATGGTTTTGCAGGCTGTAGCCTTAAATGCTACATAACACTTTTCAATTTCTTATTGATGGGGGGGAAAAAAAAAAAAAAAAAATCAAAGAAGCAAACAATCAGAATGATGCACTGCCAGAAAAAGTTACAGTTGTTTCAGTACGGGCCCGTGTTTCTTAAACAAGTGTATCTTTGTCTTGGTGCAGGAAATTGTGCCTCTTTTTATGACCACATTACAAGCCATCCTTGATAATCTTATGTTGTCAACCCTAGTCTCTCAATTACCCAAAAAAAAAAATTTAAACAATCAACAGTTATCAATATAATTCCGATATCACTGCACATCCTTAATTTTTATTTATGTACTAGCATAAAAAAGAACGCAATGCTTTCAAGATCTGAACCACTATTAATGTCACAACACATTTCTAAAACCTTTCTCCTGAATTTTAGGTAACAGCTTGTTTTAATGGGGAAAAACAATAAATCAAGGGAGCTGTGAGTGAAAAGAAAGTGTTTTAAGTGCCCAGATGTGGAAAGAGGGTGAACTCCTGTTTATTGTACTTGCCCCATCGCCACACAGCAGAATCTGCTAGCGCTCTGATCTAAGCTGACAAACAATGACAGCAGCCAGTTCCTGCGGGTCGGTCAGGTGTGGATTCTTCTCCATGACGGAGTGCACGACGTATGAAGGGAAGATGTTGCACAGGTTGCGATAGGTCTGGTACTGGTGCTCGGGGATGAGCTGGCGCTCCTGGTGCTCAGTGGGGACGCTTTCCCAGGGGGAGCGCCAGATCTGCTCCATTCTGTCAGGCATGCTGCGCACCATGACACGCTCGCAGCATGGCTGCATCAGACTGCTGCTTAGTGGGTACGACAGATGCCCATAGGATTCACTCCCGCAGGGCAGTGGGTCCCAGCTCGCGTGCTGCTCCCGGCAGAGTGGGGGCCTCCTCTGCCTTGTTGGGTTGCTTTCGTAAAGGCGCGAGTCTGAGATGCTATCCATGCGTGTCATGCCCAGTGAACGTCCAGGCTGGGAGGTGGATGAGGGGTGTACGTTTTGGGGTACAGGGTAGTCTCCGGGGCAGCTGGACCGAGCCCCCACCACCGGATGCTGCATATGTGGGGCCAGGTGCGACTGCTTGCGAAGTGGCTGCTTTGGCTCCTCCTGGCCATAGCTTTGGACCCGGGTCAAGGCTTCGTGGCTAAACCCATGAGCAAAGGGCTGCAGTCTGTTCTGAGAGGATGAAGGGAGCCCCTTTACACTCTCGTCCATGCTGCTGTCCACAGAAGCCATATAAGGCTCCCCATATGAGGAGAAGGACTCACAGTTGGAGTGATTCTTCTGGTACATGGGGTGCTCGTGCTCCAAGCTGTAGAAGCTGTCTGTGTTATGCATGCTGCCCAAGCTCATACTGGAGAAGTCACTCATCATGGAGTAGTAGCCGTGATCCCCAACTGAGTCATACTTGGTGAAGGGCTCGCTGTAGCTGACTGAGGCGCCGTGGCTGTTGGTGACCAGAATGGGCGGGTACTGTACGCTGGACATGTGCTCCAGGGAGCTGCCAGAGAACTGTGATGAGCCAGGCACCGGGCTGCTGGCCGAGCGCGTGTTTAGAGCACCTGCCGCATGGCTTTTGGCCGGCTGCATGGTTGGCACACTGAGCGCTGTCACGAGTGAAGGCACAGAGTTTGCCTCTGATTTCCGAGCAATGGAAAGCCTCTCCTCCGGCTCACAAGCCACTGCACGGATGCTGGGGTCTGACTGGCGCTTTGGAGCAATGCGTTTGGCTTCCGAGCTGCTCTCGGGTTTTACAGAAGTGGATCCGGCTCCACACTTGGCCAGAGCACCCTCGCTCATTGTTTTCACCGCTGTCAGCTTGGCAAATGCGCGCAATTCATCTGCCACAGACCTCTGGGGCTGGTTTGCTCGCTCAGGGTGGTAATACTTGCACTTGTGCCCATAAGTACATTTCTTTCCTGGAAAACCATTAGGAAAGTAATCCATTTATGCAACCTACCATGTTTAAAATTGTTAAGAATGCACAGTTGTGAGGCATGCATACAAATTTACTCTTCTGACTAAAATGTACAGACATTGTAGTTTGAAAGACTGACAGGGCACTACTAACACTAACAACGAGTATAACTGCGGTTTAACCAGCTCACCATAGGGACACGGCTGCTTTTTGTGCTCTGGGATGACAGGTCTTTTTCTGAGGAAATTTTCCAAACTAGGGCCATGTCTCCCCAGTGGATCATCTGGTGGCATGAACCTAGAAAATAAAACACAGCATTTTTAATTCCACAGGAGAATTTCTTGGGTTACTGCAAATGTCCCTTGTAAACATGAACACAGAAACCCACACACTGCATGTCCTTATGCTGTATTTTACGGTGTACAACTCTTCTCTCATCACACTGTAGGCTGACAAAATAAGTGCCTATTGTCCTATTATTTAATCCACAATCAGTATCCACATTATCAGGGACAACTTACTTGTCATTTACAAAAGAATACATGAGAAGACGTTCTTCTATGAATTTCTTCCACTCTGGTTTCTCATTCTGTAGGTCCCTGTAGTTGTCATTGGACACAATGATGCCATCTGAGTCATAAGCCAGCTTGACTATGAACCGATCATCATAGCAGACCACCCTCCTTCCCTGGACTCTTCTTGATGGCGTGAACACCAGGATTTTCTCTTTCTCAAGCTTCCTCAAAATTTCTTGGTCTGGGGGGAGAAGGAAATAAGTTCATTAGATTAAATAAGTTAAAAGATGCATCGCAAAGTCTTCAAACATTACAAGTTTTTCCCAAAAGTTACTACATTAAGGGTGGTGAATTGCTTCTGTTCTATGTTAAAGTTTATTATAAATACTGAGATAGAAATCTGGTCACACAAATTGACAAAAGGCTTAATTTACAGTTTGCTCACACATGGCTATTTCAGCTCACAAACATCACAGGGACTGGTAAACTAATTTGGTTTGCAGCGTAACTTTTACCCCAAAGTCAAAATGTTTCTCATCTTCTCAGACTTTTGAACATTCTTCAATATCTCCAGTCATTAAGGCAAAAATACACTGTGTTGTAGTAGCTGTTTCTGCACTGCTGCTGTTTGAGTGCATTTTATGGCCATCTATTAGACTGGTTGGTAAAAGTGATGCTTCCTCTGCTTTACCCTGGAACTTTACAAAGCAGGTATATACAGAAAAAAAAACACACTTTTTAAAAAGTATTTTGAGAAGACATCAGAATCTTGAAATATTCTTGACCATTTGTATTGTAAAGAATCATTGTTTATCATCAACAATTGCAAGGGCATGTTAAATATTTCTCCACATATCAACTCTGGAAAAACTACAGCAGCAGGAAACTAAATAAATCATTCAAATGGTCAGAAATTTAGATAATGCTGTGCAAATATTCATGTCAGTATCAAGAAACCGCAAGGCTGCCAGGGTATAAGGGCTAAAGAGAGAATTTGCTCAACAAGAGACAATTTTACTGTGTATTACTCTAATACCTGTGATAGGTGCATCTGGTCGGGACTGCTCTTTCCGCCAGGCTGGAACAAACACTGTGATGTCATTGTGCCCTTTCTCCAGAAACCAATCCACTGCCAACTGAATGCCTCGGCAAGAGAAGACTTCTTTGTTTCCGTGGCTTTGGGTGGCACCAGAAATGAACAAAGGAGAACAAACCAGACACCAGTAAATCACTACATCTAGGCACACACGTTCAGAAAAGTTACATCACTTTCTTTGACTTACCTCATAGCCACATTAGAGCCATCAATGACAATAGGCCTCAGATTGTCTAGATTGTCCATGGATTCATCCTCTAAAGAAACTTCTGGGCTGGTGATCTCCTTGGGACAGGGACTGCGAGGTATGAGGGCACAGGCACTGCTGCTCGTGCTGGTATTCGTGCCGATGCAGCTGCTGCCTTGTGTCTCAGCATCGCCTTTGTTGCCCAGCCTCACAAGCTCTGCTAGGATGTCGTTGATCAGGGCATCAGGCCCTAGCTTGTTCAACACCGTTTCCACCTGTTCTCCTGAGTAGCCCAGTTTCAAGGCAAAGTCCATCTTAGCCTGGTAGCCCTTGTCGACACTGGGCTTTCCAGCACTGAGCCGGGAGTCATCAGTACACAGTTCCTGCAGGGTGCTGCTCTGGGAGAAGCTTGGCCGGTCCAAACAAGGTGAACGACACAGCTGCCGGTGGGGTTTGGCAGAGATAAAAGTCTCCTTCTTGCGACAGGAGCTGCTCACCTGCTCTGGCTCGCTTTCCGAGCTTGAGCCGTCCTCTGAGTCCCCACTACCATCCAGGGCCTCCTTCAGCGTGTTCGGTTCTGCCCTGGAGGACCGCTTCTCCATCTTCTGCTTCTCCACCATGGACCAAGCTGTCATAACATTGTGCTTCACCCTTGAGACCTTCAGCGTGAGATCCCTCACATTTACCACGGCCTAGGGATGATACCCAATGGCCAACTTGAGTGCAAGCAGCCGGTGATGGGGAGCAATGGCTACATGTACATGCCTTTGGCGAAAGCAGGGCCAACATACAATCCTGCAAGACAACAATCACACCATCAGGATCAAATACCTCCAAAAATCTTAACATAAACATTATTTTAATTGCGGGATATAACTCACTTTCACTGATTATGTGCTACTATTTTGTTTACAGTATTGGATGCTGCAGAGTCACTGCCTGTGAAGTTCTTATTCAATGCTGTTTTATGCATTGATATATTTTCAATTACAGTTTTAAGCAGTTACAAGTTCATTTTTTCTTACTGCAGTGTAAATGCAGATTTTACTGAATTTTTTTATGCTGACATTTTTCTACATAGTTACTCACAAGGTGACACTACTAACAAATACAGTAAAATCCCACCATATTGTGACAAGTGACATCCAAAAAATCAGTTGAATAGAATGCAGGGGTCGCCTTATGGCGAGGTTAAAGAGAAAGCAATATTTTTCACCCGGTCTTCAAGATATTGTGAAAAGAAAAAGTAAAATAAATGTTTTAATTTATTATACATATAGGAAAGACCGATTATTCAAAAAAAATGCATATGACAAGTAAAATGCTGTAATGTGTCTTTCGAACATACTCATATGTGGGGCACTCATCAATCAAAATTAAAGCTGAGGTATCAAAACGTTTGTAATGAAATTTATTTTATGCTTCTTTACCAAAATGTATGTCACCCTCAGCAAATCGTGTTCATTTGTAGCCTTCACATGATAATAATGATGTAGAAATGTTGTGATTTAATGTCATGGCTTCCAACTTTTTTAAACCACAGCAAAAATTTAGAAGCCTCACATCCAGCACTAGCCTGAAAAGCTCCTGTCATGAGTGAGTCATATGTGTGGTGTGCATGGCTCGACTGGATGGTCCACCAAAACTTTAGTTATCCTACAGGGAGTAGTCTTGCTGTGAAAAGGATAACCACCAAATCATTATTTTATTCATTTAGTTTTTTTCTTTTGTTATCTATTGATATATGTCCCATGTGCCCAGATGCTGCACAGGCAAATTTCCTTACGGAATCAATAAAGTCTAAATAAATCAGCAGTGTGGCGCACTGGATAGCTAAAAAATGATTGGGTGAGCGGTAGGAGATGATAGATATCAAAGTTCCAAAACATGCTGAAAAACAGTGGCAACCAAAGGTTTACAAATATCTGCTTTCAGCATCTCTGTGATCACCTTAAATTCCTCTACATGTACAGTCAAGGTATTAAAAAAAATTAACTTTACTTTAGTTAAGTTAGGGCTCATGCTGGCTGGAGCGGTTTAACAGTGGAGCTGCTTTAACATTACTTTTGTTTAAGTTGAATTAATTAAAGTAGACCAACATAAACCTATAAAAAGATGTTCAATTATGCCATGTTTGTGTCTCTCCCTCATTCAGACTCTCATTACTTGAAACAAAATGAAATTTTATTTTTTGAAAAAACTAATACCTCTTAACCACAGTATTTCTGAAGATGATAATTGCACCGTCAAAATCATTGTCAGATCCCTGCTAGAAAAGTTGTTCCAAGCCCTTTCTTCCAGCATATTCTATACACACACAAAGACAGTGAAACTTATATTGTACACATCTGGCTGTAACCGAACTGAGGAAGTCCCAAATGATGTGTCACTTCCAAACCGTGTCCCTCCTCCCCTGCAGGAGGACAGGAGTCGATCACCAATAGTTTTAAATCTGAATTTGTTATCACAAATTGTGATTGGAAGGTTTTACCTAATGAACAAAAAACAATGGATTGTTTAAAATCTAAGACTGAAATTAATATTTCTGTGTTAAGGGTAGCGTAAGAAAACAGATGACAGATGTACAATGATGTTCAAATAATCAACAGAAAACAACATTAAAAAAATACATAAACTGCATTGGCCTACCTGCAGTCCTAACGCAGTTTAAACTTATGTTGGATCCCACAAGCAGCACAGACCCTAAAGGACTCCTTCAGCATACCTCCAAAAAGTTGACCCTGATTTACAGATACATTACAGTTAGTCTACATTGTATTAAAAACATGATTGAACAAAATTCTTTACAAGTTTATAGCCCACAAAGATACATAATGCAATAAAGCACAGAAACACCTGTTGACATCTGTGAATTGTGCGCTGAAATTACTGGAGTGTAATGCTGGAGGCGATGGCCTGGAGTTGCCTGCAACTGCAAGAGGAACACTGGAGTTGTGTGGCAGGTCCAACTAGTTGTTCCCCCCTTCCCCTCACTAACCGGGCCTGGCATGGTCCTGCCCGACACAGCACTGCACAGCACGCCTGCTCTCAGCACAGCCCTTGCTCCTGTCTCATAGCAACAAGTCAAGCACAGGCCCACGGCACAGGCCTCACCAGTGTGGATCGTGCCCAATCCACACACAGCAGAATAGACAAGAACAATCTCAACTGGCAAAGACTTCTGCAACAGGTATTTGTGACTTAAAGACCTGCAAATATCTCTACAGCTTAAGCTGATAAGCTTATATTCTATTGATTTTGGTGCAGAATTGCTAGGATCACATATGCAAACTGGGACTCCAGATATTCAACATGTGGAAGCGTGAGGATGAGCAATAAACAACGCAGTATCTCCACATGGCAAAAAACATGCTGTGATTTCTTTTTAACTGAGGGGTTTAATTATAATGTGCTCACAAATTACCACTGGCCCAAAGCTACATTTTGGCATAAAACCGCAGAGAAATACTAGCTAAAGTCTGGGCATATGTGACGTGATTTAGGGCATTACTTCATATAACACGTTAAAGCACTGACATCTTTGAAAAACATAACAAAAAGCCCAATACGTTGTGTGGAGGAGCAGTTGTCTCGCCTTTTTACCTAGAGTCTCATGTTAAATCTTTTAGCGGTGCTTCTTTAATGTGCTGGAACATTCTGGTAGACACATATATACGTGTAAGAAAAAACATGACTGTACGGTTCCTTCTAACAGACGATGTTGGAGAGGGGAGCAGGGGGGAGAAGCGCCGCTCCCGGCTACTTACAGCGTCTCTTCACGCCGGCTTTTTCGTGCACCACCAGCGCCCGGGCCTCTTACTCCGTTTTACTCCTCCTTCTGTGTGCAGCTAAAGACCACCAGCTCCCTCGTACCGCCTCATCCATTAGGTGCACAGGGAAACAACCGGATTTTCACACAGTTCCACTTTTTACAATAAAAAAACTCCTTTTCTTACAACGTTCAGAGGAACCGCTTCCTTGGCTGCGCGCGCCCGGCCGTTAGCGTTACAGCTCAGCTAGCTGCCGTTAGCCTCTTAGCCTGATAGCTGGAGCAGCACCTGCGCGCGACCCGCCTGCCCACCCGTGAAAGTGCAAACAAACTATCCCCTCGCTGTGAGAAGGAGCGTCGCAGGGGAAACCATTCGGATTCAAATGGAGAAAAATGAGCCTGTCGCGCAGGCCCTGAATGCGGCGGTAAGCCCAGCTGGCCGCGGCAGCGCCTGGGTGGGGAGTCCTTACTGGTGGCGACGCACGCGCTCCCCTTGCTTCCTTGCGGTGGCGGACGGTGACCGCAATGCCGCCCGCGACGTCGCTGTATCCGCAGCCGCAGTTTGCACTCAGCCGGGGAACGGCGTTAGACACGCAGCGCTGCAGCCACAGGGGCCACGGCCTGCTGGCGCCTCTGACTCACAGAGAACCACGGTGACTCCTTTAATCCTGCTGAAAAAGGCCTCGTACTTTAAAACGCTGCGGGGGGCTTTATTTTATGTGTCTTGAAAACCGTTATGGGGGAAGCATCCGCCGCATCCTTTTCCTCCATCATCCTGCCTCCCACAGACTGTCTCTTAGCAACAGGTTTGCGCCCCCTGTCGCCAGGTCAGAAAAAACGCATTCCCGTTATTATTATTATTATTATTATTATTATTATAATAACAACAATAATAATAATTTGTTTGAAAGTTTTTGGAAATATTTTCAAAAAACTAAATCTGACAACTAGAAATACATGTAATACATGTGCAGGATGATTCAAAATTAAACACTTTAATGTATTACAGCAATTTTAATTATAAATACAGCAAAAATTTAATTTTTTTTATTGGGAGGCTATGAAAAAGTGTTTCTATTATTAGTGCCATATTTTAAAATTGATTTTAAAAATTTGAGTATAGTTTTTAGTTTATGGGTTTGCGTTTAATTTATTATGACTATCTGAGGTGTTTTCAGAACCCAGACAGCAAATAGACCTGGTATTTTATTACACTTTTTATTGATTGTGATTTAGTGGCGAGGTGGAAGTGACTGAATTTGGGAACAACGGACTTCCGGCTCCAGTCTAGTTGCCACACGATCAGTTTTTTTGCATCCCCGTACAGTAGGGGGCAACAGTATTGTATGCTAATGTTTTGAAGACGACCGACGAGGAAGAAACGCTCGCATGCGCACAATCGCAGGGCTGGACGTTCATTGTTTTGCTGGCACTTAGTGGAGACCGGGAGGTGCATGGAGTCCGCGGCAAGAGCGATGGCGGACGAACAGGAGATCATGTGTAAATTGGAAAACATTAAAGAAATAAGGTAACAAGCGCCTTTATGAAAACATTCATGTGTTGTGCATAGTTTGGAAGGACTGTAGTAGGGAAAAAATTAATCGCCAGCACACCCGCTATTGGAAACTAATGACAACGCTTCACCAGTGTTGATGATCTATACTTTGTGTGTGTGTGTGTGTGTGTGTGTGTGTGTGTGTGTCTAAAGGTTCTACTTTTTTAATGGATTAAGGGCGCGTTTACTCTGCGAACTAACTGTGTGAATGAAAAGGGAATGATAAAGATGCTTCATGGTCAGGTATCCTGCCGGGTGTACAGTAGCAATAAACCCCAGTAGGCGGCGTTTCTGTCACCCAATTTTTAATAAGCTAGCATTTCTTAAAGGCACGCCAGTGACGTCATTTATTCATTACGTTGTAACGTGTAGCATAAAGCTCAGTCCTGTTTGTCGGTTTGGGGCTTGTAAAATAAACCCGTTTATTAAGGAACAAGCAAAGAGAAAAACGGACTTGAAACTTGGCACACAGGTATTTCTCACCCTAAGTGAGGTTTTTGCATAGTCGAGTTCATTAAACTTCAGAAAGGCCACTTATTATTCTAAAAATTAAAAGTTAGGTGTCTGACAAGGCTTGGAAAAGCAGGAGAAGTGACTTGACACTGTGTATATATGAAACATTGATGGATTTTCCAGTTTCACACACACAAAGTGGTCTATGCCACACACACTGATGTACAACATTCTGACAGATTTTGTCACCACGCACACGTCTACTAAACTCAACAATGTGAAAGGTAATTTATTACTGTGTCCATGTTACTATGGCTCATGCATGTTGATGTCAGTGCCATCTGAGATTTTGGTAAAAGGTTATTTGTGATCCAGTGAAAATGTAAAAATTAAGAACTTATACATGATGCTACATATCTTAATGACACAAGGGTAATAAAGTTTTTGGTGATATATGTTTTGTTTTTTCCTTTCTATTTGGTTATGACTGGCTTGTCACTCTGTGGCGTTCGACTGTCCACCAGCACTGATGATACTTATGTACTAAATGCAACCGCTTTAATGGTAAAACAGTTTGGTGGGTATATAATGTATTATTACTTTTTACCTTTCTACTACTACATCTTTTTGACCTGGCATCTTTGCTAGTTCAAGCTAAAACAAAGTAAACAAACCAAACATGTATGACCAATTCTGTTTTAATGCAGTAATAGTAACACTTTTCTCAATGTTTCATTTAAGGGAACAAGGTTTCAACATTGTAGCTGACAACAGCACTGTGACATCAGGATGGTAAACAGCAAGTGGCATAGTAGTTAAAGCTGTCCTGTTGCACAGCAATAACCCCAGTAGTACTGAGTTTCCTTATTAAATTTGTTCAGCTGTATAAATTGATAAATTCTTGACTTTAGCTTAACCTTGTAAGTCACATGGGAGAAAACTGTTGATTCAATGAATGTAAATATAGTAAAATCCCACCACTACATGACGTGTTAGGTCCAAAAGATTCAAGCGTGTAGAATGTGGGTGGCCTTATAGCGAGGTTAATGAAAAACAATATTTGCCATTCAGGTATTATGTGAAAAGAAAAAGGAACGACGTTTTCATTTATCAGAAGTGTAGGAAATAGACCAATTATTACTGACAAATAAAATATTGTAACAGTCTGCTTTGGCCATTCTGACACAATGCTCTCGAATACAGTGAACACAGAGAGAGTGAACATCCCCTTATAACTTTTTGCAGTAATTAAACACAAATGTTAAGGGTGGCATAGTGATTGAAGCTATGATCTTGTACTCAAGTGACCCAGGTTTGAAACCTGCCTCCTGCTGCAGTGCCCTTGATTACTTTGAACCAATGTAGTAAAAATTACCCAGCTGAATAAAGGGGTTAAAAATAACTAGGTTGCTTAGCACTGAATGTTGATTAATAGATTTGAAAATATCCACATATATAGCAGAGTACAGGCTGAATACTTTGCTCAGAGGTACTACAACTGGAGAAGGGATATGAACTGGTTACCTTCAGATTGAAAATCGCAAAAAATGACTGTGTGTCTGTTGCATTTATCTGTGCAACAGAAACAAGACGATTCAGATGGAGAAGATTAAATCTCGGCTCAAGAGTGAGTTTGAAGCCTTGGAGTGTGAGGAGAAGCATCTGAAGGAGTACAAGCAGGAAATGGACCTCCTGCTGCAGGAGAAGATGGCCCACGTGGAAGAGCTGCGTCTGATCCATGCTGACATCAATGTGGTAAGCAATAGCACCCTGCAAAAGTTTCGACATCCGGTTATAGTCTCACGTTTGCATTTGTTTATTTAGCTGACACTTTTCTGTAAAGCAGCTTGCAGTGATTTTGCTATTTATACAGCATGGTCATTTTTAATGTATGTCCAGGGTAAATACTACACCAGGAGATGGGATTCAATCCTGAGTCCTTCAGACCCAAAGGTCCAGCAGCTCTCACAGCTATGCCACATACTGACCCACTATTTTCTTCTTTGAAAGCAAAAATATTTTCTATTATATTAATGATGTTGCTCCAGATTCCTCAGTTCCTATGTACAGAAAAATATTGTATTAATTATTATACAGAATTTTTTTTAGCAAGCTTGTTTTGAACAGAACAGTAGAAGCATCAGTCTGTAGACCCTGGCTCAACTGCTTGGTGAAAAAAAGGATAAATTGCAATATTCCCATTATTTCCCCTAGGTATATTTTCTGGTTGCTTAAATAAATAACAAACAAATAAATAAATAAATAAACAACTGGACAGACAAAATGAGTGGAAAGTTCATCTTCCTGTTGTTTCCTCCTTATAATATTTTGCTTCTGGTGATTATACTGTACGAAACAGCCTATTTTCAGAGTAAAACAAATGAAATAAACAGTATGAACAGAACAGGGAGTTTTTCTGTCCTTTGTTATGCTGATCTGTGCCTCTGTGTCTCAAGATGGAAAACACAATAAAACAATCTGAGACTGAGCTGAACAAGCTGCTGGAGAACACGCGGCGCCTTCATGAGGAGTACAAGCCCCTGAAGGAGCACGTGGATGCCCTGCGGGTGGCACTGGGCCTGCAGAGGCTGCCCAACCTCTGCGACGAGGAGGAGAAGCTCTCACTGGAGTGAGATCTTAACACTTTCGTAAATTTATTACTCAGTAGTCAAGTATCATATGGACATGTAGTCTAAACTTGTAACTCATAGTCTTTTCTTAACCTTACAAATGCTAAATATACTATATTTATAGCCCAACTGCTGTGATGAAAAAAGTAAAAGGGGAAAACATTTTGGGAAGTAAAGGTGACTAGATGTTACTGTGAGGTGTACTTTCCTTCAGGGTTTGCTTGTTTTCCTTTCTCTGTGGAGGAGGGGGGGGGGGTGGAGATCTTGTTTATATTCTAGCTTGGCTTTTTTGGGTTCTGGTCTCCTTCCTTCTCTCTCTCTCTCCCACTCACAGATTCAGATTCATTGTGCTTTATTGGCACCACAATTGTACACTTGCAGTTCAGTAACTATACTGAGAACAATACTGCACAACAAACAGCAACATACATCAAGTAAAGAAAAAAATGTATAAATAAATAGCTAAATAAATAATGTGTTTATATGTATCCAAAAAAATTTAATGTGTATAAATGCACACAATGGAGAATCAACCATTGTGTACATTTAGAAATCTAGAAATTTTTCTCTAGTGTTTCTGCTGCATTTAGTTACATGTTCTAGTTTGAGTGTCTCTGACAATATAACAGACTGCATGACTGGGGTTGCTATTGTGTGGGTTGCTACAGTAAAATCAGTTTCCAGTTAAATGTATCACTTATTGTGCTGCTATAATTATTAAGATGACTTAAATTTGTCTAAATATTATACCTAAATGAAACTGGAAAGTCTGTTTAATATTGCACTGAAGTCTTATAAAGACTTTATTTTTCTCCGTTCACAAATATAACACCATTTTATTGTTGTGGCTTATTTTCAAACCTATTTCCATGTAGGATGACTAAAATGATGAGTTTCCTTCTGCCAGACAGATTTAATGTTATATCTATGTAACTACTTACAAGATCTTTTTTTGGGCAGTGGACTTCAAAAATAGTACTTATTTCTCTGTGATGCTGTTTGTCGTTTTTAATCTGATGTGTCCCAGTGTTTTTGTTGTTCCAATTAAAAACTAAGTAGAGAAGTAAATAAATAGTAGTCAGAAAATAACTTCTTTTCCTTTGAGGTTGGGGCACTCCAAATGCACACTGCATCTCATAAACAAATTTTGTGTCACTGAAGCCATGTTTCCCTTTTTAGTTACTTTGAGAAGCAGAAAGCTGAATGGCAGACAGAGCAACAAGAGCCACCGATCCCAGAATCCCTAGCAGCGGCAGCTGCCGCTGCTCAGCAGCTACAGGTCTCTCGGAAGCAGGACGCCCGACAGACGGCCGCTTTCCGGCAGCAGCCGCCACCCATGAAGGTTAGCAGCTTCCCATGTTCCCTGTATGTGTTTTTATGAATGAATTTGCTCAGTGATGCACTTGACCAGGAAAAGAAAGTACTGTACTGCCACAAAAAGTACAAAACACAGAGAAACTTACGCTATGCACAACTGACCAAACAGAAACCTGTTGATTAAGAGGCACTTCCCAACCCCCCAGCTGGATGACAGGAGCCAGTCACGTTATACTGAAATTCTCATTGCATGTTTAAAGTTTCAATGTGTTTTGATATGTATGAAATTTCTATTATTAAGGTAATAAGTTTTTTTTTGTAACCCACCTCACAGGCGTGCCTGTCTTGTCATCAACAAATCCATCGAAACGCACCCATATGTCCACTTTGCAAGGCCAAAAGTCGCTCCAGAAACCCCAAGAAACCCAAAAGGAAGCCGGACGAATGATGTAACCTCAAAACCATTTCTAACTTTTGCCATTAGAAAATGTTTCCTTTCCAATTCTTATTTACATGTAATGTGAGCACAAACTATTATTTTTATGGAGTCATGGTGTGAGGGAAACAATTGAACTGTTTTATTGTGATCAGATGATGTGGGGCAGAAGGACCAGTGACATTTAACAAGTGTGTCATGTAAAATTAAACTAGTTATCATTTCAGTGCCAAACCGGCCAGTGACATTGTGTTAACAAAATAAATTTTACTGTGTTTAGCGTCACTAAGCGTAGCCAGTCCTGTCCCTACTGACCTAAGTAATGAAATAGGGGCCAGTGGAGCTGGAATTGGTTCAGTGCCATCTGGCTGCGTGGAGAATGATCTTTGTCTAGAAGCTGATGTGTAAAGTACCAAAGACCAACTTTAAGAACCCCCTGAGCTGGGCAGCAACACAGATATTACCCCCTTTTCTGTCCCCATAAAGGGCAAATTCCCTGCAGGGAGGCAGTTACTGCCAGTCCAATACAAGGTGATCTGCAGGGACAGACAGAGGAAGACGGTGCACGTGGAGGAGCAGCACTGTACACTTAGTGAGGGGCCAGGTCAGTGGTTCAGAACCAGACTTGTAGCCTGTTTTTGCAGACCTTTAACATTCAGAAATATTTACCAGGTTTCTCATCTGAATCATTTGTGGAATATATATATTTTTCCATTTAGGTTTAGCTTGTTCACATGCCCTTTTCTGGAGTTTATTTTAATGACTGTGTACAAGGTGGTGTTGTCTTGTCCAGTGAAATTGAGTTTCTTGTTTGGTTCACTGTTGAGAAATAACATGGTGTTTTCCTCAGTTTATTAAATTGTTAGTGTAGTAGTAGTAGTAGTATATGATGTAAAAAACCTTTTTCAGTAGTGTATTAGAAATACTCAATTTCAGTCCATAAACTTCAGTGATTTATATATAGGATGGATGTCTTTTTTAAACATAAATATTTTTTATTAATAATTAAAACAATTAAATGTAGCCAAGTTTAACAAATTGATCTTTTTTTCCTGTCAAAATATTAACCATTGAGCAGTCAAGACATTAAGTAGATTTTTTTAATGCACTAAATTTGTGTTCTTGTTACCACATTATAATACTGAAATCCTATGAAACAAATATAAAATCTTAACAGGATATTAATGTTAAAATGCTTAAAACTGACCTGACACAATTTGCATTTTCATTTCTAAACAGTCCCTGAGTTACTGATTTTATTATGTAAAATGCATGTTTAGACTGATAACTTGTGTAAAACAGTTAGTTGCTGTGAAAAATGTAAATTGATCTGAAACATTTTCTGTTTGTACAATTAAACATTGTTTCTCTAATTATGTACCTTTTATGATTATATATTTATATATTCATCTCATAATTGTGTGGTAATTAAGCATTATCCAAGTGTACTGTGATTCAGTAAAATAAAAGGCAGCTTTGAATTTTTTTTCCATATTTGGAGCATCAGTTTCACATAACTGTAACAAAACGTTTTATGGCATTGAAACACTTGTAGCAGAACCTACGGTGCTACACTTTTTTTAATGAACATTTTTCTTTTTATGAAGTAATAATGTATGTCAATTAGTTTTGACCAATAAAATTTGTTCCAGAAAATTCGACAGTTGGCTGGTTTAATTTGTGATTAAAAACAGAACAAACTGGAGAAATATTTTAACTTTTTATATTCATGCACATATGTGGACGGAATAGTACAGCTGTAATGAGTGGCAGTCAGTCACAGCACTGACACACAGGTGACAAACACTACAGGAATGAGTATTGGTGCCTGTTATGCAGCAGCAATATAACAGCTCTGGCAGTCAGCATTTTATGAGTTTTAAACTTCAAAAGAAGTCAAACAATCAGGTTCATTCACAAACTGAAGCTAGCTAACATATAAGAACACGTAACAGGAAAAATGTTGTATTAGAAGATCTGCTACTTTGCCACTCGCAGTACAGGTGTTGCAAACCAGAATCTCAAAAAGAGCTAAAGCTGTTTTGAAAGCAAACTGTGTCCCTTTTCTGTTATTTGGTGTTTCCATTACTTTGTTTACCCCTAGATGTGTGGAAACTATTACACACAAACTGCAGAATATGAACCATTGGGGCTGTGTGGTGACACATAAAATTATTCAGTTCGGGTTAAGCCTTGGGAAGAACATTTGTAATGAATATCATTTTAGGCTGTACACTTTGCAGAGAAGCTTAAGGAGATTCATGAATGTGGCAGCCAGACCCACTTCTTGCTGGGAATCACAGCTGCACCTGGTGTGGTCAATTCAGAGGATATGGGTTTCTAAACAGATTACATAAGGCAGTTCATCCCGTTCTAGGTTCTGGGAAAACGGTGTTCTGTGAATGAAGTTTGGATGTGAAAGGTTTAATCTAAACTGTTTCTGCAAGTACTGTGCTCTGAATTATTGTTTGAGACTCAGTAGTTGTTTGCTTCTTTAGGAAAAGTTGAGATTCATTTTTTGTTTTTATTAAAAAAAATAAATAAATGTGTTCTTTTGCACACTTTACAGTATTAGTTCATTGCAGTAAATTGCATAGTTTAGTTTAAATAGTTGTTTTCAATTTTTTAAACATAAATTTCATTATTGAACAAACAGCTGTAATGTGGAGTCCCCAGTTTTTCTCCATCTCTTGCTCATGTCTCTCGACAGGTCTGACCTTGCTACTGTGGACAAAGGAGTTGAGGAGCCATATGTGTGCTGTATGGTTCGATTCTGCATGTGCTACAAGGTGTTTTATAGTGTTTTAGTGGTATTTGGGAAATTTGGTTTGGGGTTTTCAGATGGGGGACACATTGGGAAAATTGGATCCTGGCATATGCCATTTTGATTTGCTCAGGATTTTCCAGAAACCAAAGTCAAGTGTGTAAAGTCAGGGTTACCTGTACATTATTACTTTTTCATGACCACATGAAAATATATACTTTATTATAGTGCTCAAGGTAAAAATGTACACAGTTGTTTACTTACGCCAAAGGATCAAATTCTAGATCTGGCAAAAGTGACCCAGTTGTCATGAGCTCTTATGTGATGGCATCTGGCACTTAACATCTCCCTGTCTCTTCCAATTAGGAATCTGCGGTAAAAATGTTGGAAGTTGCCCGTGTTTCTCAGGGGTGACCTTTTACAAGCAATAGTCAAGCAGCACTATCTCGCTCCCCTCTGGTTAATTCATCTTATATTTTCATCTTATATGTCTTTTTCATAACTGTTATGCAGCAGTGATGAAAACCATCCTCATTCATTATATCAGTAAAAAACCTATACAAATATTTTATTTTAAACACACAAAAAATAAAATATCAGTGTGAATTTTTGATACTCATTTACCTGCATCTGTAATGTAAAAAAAATAAGGTTTTTTTTTGAAGATTAGATATACATCTGAATTATTTAGTGCTATGCATCACTGAGCAGAAATAGCAACATAATAAAGATCTTATTCAACTTTCAGCCAAATAAGTCATAGATGTAGAAAAAATGGCCTGAGGAGGTCACCATGATGACTGCAAGCCAGATAGAGGATACATACATATGAAACCAGTTAATGTATAACTTGCAGGTCCTTACAATGTTGTAGCTATGTGTGGAGGTATGTCAGGGCTGGTGGAAGGACATTATGAGTTCACTAATGCATAAGTGCTTTTGAACATGTCAGTCTTAGGCCTGGATTTTAAAGTGTCCAGAAGAGTTGTTATTCTGGTCTTAGTGAATATTAAATTAGATTTTCTCCATGCAAATGATAGGAAGTCAGTATGTTTGAAAAAACTGAATCACTTGTTGTGGCTCAGGAAGGCATCATCTATTTCTCCCCCATTTAAATGAATGGCTTTTTCCCCAAAAATTCTCTTCACAAGCTGCTCCTCACTGTCAGTGTCCACACACAATCCATATTATAGCCAAGCCCTGGACTGGTGAAAACTGCAAACTAATGAGTTGAACAGCTGAATGGTTTGAACTGTGAAATGTTACTGCAAAGGTTAAAAGACATTATGTAGAGTCTTGATATTTTGGACTGTAATCGTCCCTCACGCAAGGTTAGTCTTTCTGTCACAGAAAAAGCATTAAAAGCTCAGACAACGGTTTGTCCTTGTGCACAGGAGATAACATCAATCTTTCTCTGATAAATATCCATCTTCAGTGCTGGCTTGGCCACTATTTTACCTCTGTTATTTATGGCCAGCTTTGGGGTGAAGGAGACAATCACATCTGAGAAGCGACCCTATTTAGCAAATTAAAATGCATAACTCAAGGGGGAGATGGCATTTTCAGGTCTCCTGTGTCATTATGAACCTTTATTAGTGTGGGGAGCAGTGGGATTTGATGCAGCAGAGCTCAGAAAGTGTTTGACACAAATAAAAGACCTACTTTTTAACTTTTCTTTTTTGTTGGGACTAAATATGGTATTGTGACTTAATGAGCTGAAGGAGGTAAAGTACATCATAAAGACAATGGCTTTAGCTGTACCAGAAATAACTGCTGTGCGCGACATGATGCTCATTGGCCATTAACAGCAAGATTAGGGTCCAAAACGCTGTTGATAGCCACACTTGTCCACTAGAAGATCCACGAGATCTCATGACAGGTACCTTTTTAGTTAAATAACAGGGAAACAGCGATATAAATAGTATTTACTTCATTATGAACTGCAGGTGTAACTACACTATGCAATGGGCTGAAAAATTGCGGGCTTTGTCTCAGGCTTTGCAGCTCAGACTGGTGCTGATGTGACCATTGCCAAAAGCTGGTTTCTTACGTGTTTATTGTAGGATTCGACTATGGTTAAACTGTAACTCCCTGCAAGTCCCCCCCATACTGGATCACTCCCCAAATCTGGAACTGTCAGCATGTAATAGTGTTTAAAAATTGTATTTCCTAACTTCTTACCTTTATCAATGATGTCATATGATGCTGAATGTACACAATGCGCTTAGCCTAAAATATACATGTATGTATTTATTTTATAATTTCATTACAAAACTACAGAAAGTACATGTTATTATAATTTTATTACATTACCTTATAGTGTATGGTTTATGTTTTGTATGTAAATTATGGATATATATGTTTATTCATCATACACCTGCAAATGATACACTTGTGAGCTGCAACAGCAGTATGTGGTGGCCAGTATCATTGGTAGGTTGTACACGACTGGTTGTAGATGTGAACATTTACAAATACATACTTTTGAGCCTCTAAAATGGTCCAGCATGGTTGTTAAAGTGTATCATCACTGACCGCATAGGGTGTTAACCAGGCTGCGACTGTCACTCGCTCTCCGACTCTCTTCTGCTAACCACCTCTTTTATTTTTAGGAACTTCATAGTCCTCATTTTGATGTTTTCTGATTTCTCACTTATGCACCTTATACATTGGATTCCTAGACACTTAGCCTTTATTCCTTCCCTATTTATATATATTTATTGTCCATTATTATATTTTTTATCTATTTATTTATTATCTATACTATCTATACTACATGGACACTCAGTGAGCTAGAAAGGGGTGCCCTTGATCCTGTTTGCCAGGAGGGTCCCTTCATCAGCATAAACAGCCTCCTGTCTCTGGACTGTGGAAGTCAGAACAAGATGAAAACAATAAGCAGCCTCTGGATTTCTCACCTGCCCTGTGGTGGTGATGGAAATGGGCCACTTATGACAAACAAGTGAAGCTTATTCCACAGCCATGGGGGACATGCGATCACCTGATGGCTTAGAACTAATTTCACAGTCATTTGCCGCAGGGCCGCAGATGTGTCTGTAAATCTGGCTGTGCATGTAATGGCTGGGGGGGCATCCATCTGAACTGCGAACAGCCCTTTGAGCTGCTGCATCAAGCTGCAGCTCAGTGTAGCTCAAGACCTTGAAGGACAGTTAAGGTGCTCAAGAGCTGTAATGTGCTTGGTCTGTTTCTTCAGACAAGAGACTTTATCACTTCTCTATAAGACGATCTAATGTGATTCATACTGCATTTTTTTATTGTACTTATATGTATTTGAACAGGCAACAGTGGCATGTCACTGGTCAATGGCAGTGTCTCCAAAATGAGAACAGTTTGTGATTAATGAGAGAAATTATAACTGCTATTTAAGTGACTCTCAGGCAACTGCTTGGAAGAATTATTAATCACTACAGCGGTTCAAGATGCTGAGTTTCCTGTGACTGCCTTGCTCAGAATTATATGGTTCTTAATAAATATACAATTGGCCAGCAGCTCAGTCATTTAAATGGTATGTTTTGCTTCCTAATCCAACACCAGGATCTAATTAAGATCCGGCCATTTGCATACATCTCAAACCAAGTACGAGTTTATTAGCATCAGCTTTACCAGGGCGAATAATCAAATTCTGCAATATGAACCGAAAACCAATTTGCTGCCATGGTTTGCGTTTGCCGAATCGCTTTACAGAGTTCTGTAGAAATCAAACTATTAATGAATCATGGCTTGTTCGGTCAGCAAGCATCAAAATGCCACGGCACTTCAAACATAATTTTCTCCCCAGAGAGAAACAACATACAGGCACAAAATTAGTTAGTAGCAAAATTGTTGGGAGATATTGTTCTACAATAGATGCAACCAGGGTTGTGTGATCATGACCATTAGGCGACAAAATGTCTTTATTTAGTTAAAATTTATGTAACTAGGCACCGGAATCCAATAATAACAGAACATTAACGGAAAAAAACACTGTGATTACTCTGTAAAATGAAAGTTCATTAAAGTTTCAGGAGGGCCCTGCTGTTCAACGGCAACAGTAATGTTTCCTCACAGACCAATATTCACAGCATGTTGAAGCTGGATATCAGCTTACTTTCATTACACTTTGATCTAATGTTTATATACATGAGTTAAGAGTTTTTTTAAATTTGAACAAGCTCAGGATTTAAATCATGATTCATTTTAGTCAGAAGTGTTGTGAACTGTTGTGTCAGGCTGTCTGCCAGCTGTCATGCTGCTGAACTCTGCCATCTCAGGCCTGGTCACCACCACCACCGCTGACCCCCACAATATGTGTCTGTCTATCTGTATGTTGAAATGTATATGTCTTTATTATTATTAGTACGTTGTATTTATCTTCATATATATAGATTTGTACCATTATTTAATCTATATTTGTACTGTCATTTAATTATTTGTTCTCTTAACTTTCTCCCCTCTGTTCTGTGCACCAGGGACCCAGGGATCTTCATTCGTGCTCCTTGTACACCTGCTGTGGAAACACCCATGTTGGCTCATGGCAACTCTGTGGATAGTTGCCCTAAACTCTGTTTGGTCTTCAGCCAGACAGCTCATCTCTGAGGGGCTTCCACAGCTGCATTTTGTTGTATTGATCCATCAAATTGCAGGTTTTCCCTCAACTCTGCTGGACATGATGCCTTTTCCCCAATAATATAATAGTGATGTACATTTGAGTCAGACACAAAATAACTTGTGTGTTTAGGGGTCAGGTGCACCCTTCCCATCAACCATTGCTGTGTAGTGCTTGTGCTGTTTTCAGTATGTTTTAGTGTTTTGGTATAGTATGCCAAGTCCCCATTATATTAAGTATGGTTTGGGAATTGTGGTAGATTGTTGTATCTGTGTATTTGTAATATTTGGCTGCCTACCTCTATGGCTTTATCCTGCATTTGGTGCCTCTGTGCATTTCTGTGCATTTGGAGGTGAACTAAGGCTCTGCTTGCATTGTGCTTTGCAGTGCATGAACTGTAGTTTCTTGAGTCATCTGTTGTGACAATATAAATTTGAATCTATAAATTAAAGCTAAGTATGCAAACAAATTGGCAGACAAGATCAATACATATGAAATAATTTCATGTTTTAATTCAAGGGGAACAATATCAGTACAGTGTGCCTCATCTTTAAATTCTGACTGATAGCTGTCTACAAAAGTTTGACCTTTCAAAAATTCACCATAACATATCTTGTAACAAAAATATAACTTTTTCATTCTGCATACTATGAATATGCACAAGTGATGGGTAATGTAACCTGAAGTAACCTGTTGCAAAGAGTACAATCTATCTCTCAGTGTCAACAAGACCAAAGAGATGACTGGTGACAAGTCCCTTAAATATCACTGAGGACCTCTCCTGAACCAACTCAACTCACCTGGTGACGAAAGCACTACAGCATCTCCACTTCCTAAGAAGACTGAAAAACGAGCTGGACTTCTATCCCCTGTGTTTAACCATGGAGCTCTGCAACCTCAAGTGAAAACTGCCCAGTCCATTGCTAATACTTTACTGTCCACCATCCAGACCGTTTACAACAAGCAGTGTCTCAGGAGTGTGTATTACGATTATAAGCCAATAGCACATCGAGTGTGTGTTTAAATCCAACTCAGCTTGTACAGAGTTTGCATGGTCTTCCTGTATCTGTGTGGGTTTCCTCCCACAGTCCAAAGATGTGTGTTTCAAGTTATTTGGTCACTCTAAACTGTCTCTAGCATGCGTATCTGTGGGTATGCATCCTAGCCTAGTGTCCAGTGATTCTAGGATAGGCTTTGGACCACTTGAACTCTGACCAGGGTAAAGCAGTTCATGATAATGGAGTGATATGTTATTATCATAGCAATTTTGTAGTGATAATAGTGTCTAAAATATGAAGTATAAGGTGCACCTGGGCTGCTCTAAAAAATTAGATGCAGGGACACAGCGATGCTGTTTAATAATCCTCATTCTGTGTTTAATTTAACTGTACATTTACTCCTGAATGCACTTTGTCCATCTGATATAGATTCAAATACACACCCTCATCCATAAAGCTATGTTTTATTCAGTGCGTATTATGTACAGTAGCGTGATGGCAGGATTGAGCTTGTGCTTCACTGTGTTTGCTAATAAGCTCTCAAATCAAAAGGTCTCTTTCCCTTTTGATTTTAGGGGCAGATTGAGAAGTGGTACAGCTTTCAAAGCAGCCAATTGATCAGGCACTGATTTTAAGTGGCGAGATCAGAAAGAAAAGGTTTGTCACTTTGAAATGAATCCGACAGTTAAAAATGCCAGTGTGACAGCTGACACCCAGTTATCACTTTTGCAGAGCGTATCTTCGGATCCAAAGAGCAAATTTGCGAAAGTGCTGTCATTTCCGTCAGTAGCAAAACTGTAACTAGAAGTTGCAAGAACTCTGGTGGCACATAAAGAATAATTGCACAGGAAAACAGATATTACTTTTACAGATATTATACATCCTCTGGTTCCCAAAATTACCCCTGCATTAGCTAGCTGTTGTACTAACTTTTTCTTTAACAATCCAAGTCTATGGTACATTACTCAATTTTGACATTTCTACATCAGTACTTTAAAGACTTTTTTGTCATCAGTTATATGTAATAATGATTAGCATATCTGAATTGTAATAAAGACTTTGAGATTTTACATTCAACCAGGATCTGATAGAACAGAAGAAACAGAGAAATTTGTTTTACATATGAGGCAACCATTGAGCCTGGATATTAATGATCCCTGGCGATTTCTGCCTGCTCCAATTAAAGGTTAAAATTAAATCATTGTGAAGCAACTGACTGCATAACAGCACATCAGGCTAGGAAATAATTATTCATGTTATTGATCATTCACAGAGAGGCTTGGAGGCTCAGTGGGTGGGATACTGCTTCCCAGCACCTGGGTTGTTCTGGTGAGGGTTGGAATCCAGGTCAGTCTGTGTGGAGTGCGCATGTTCTCCCCGTGTCTGCAATGATTTTCTCCAGTTTCCTCCCACAGTCCAGAGACATGTGTTTCAGGTTAACTAGTCCCTCTAAATTGCCCACAGTGCCTGTGTGTAGCCATGTTGTGTTGGACTGGCATCCCACTTGGGGTAAAGAATTTATAAAATGGCAGTGCATATTACACACATAGCTGCTTAGAGAATTGAGTCTGACAAGTAATACAAAGTAGATCATGGCAGATGTCGAGATGACAGTTTAAGTCGCAGTTAGGAGCTCTGCACGAAAATGGGACTGAATCAGATGCGTTCCTCCTGAAAGCTGGGATTCAGCATTTCTGAAGAGAAGAAGATTACAGTCATAGTTGTGGTCCTGAAGGCAGCGCCTTGCTAGCTTTATTCATGTAACCGACAAGATCAAATTCACCTTAAAAAGTTGTATTTCAATTTAAAAATGATACAAACCTTTTCTTTCAGCGAGGTACTGATTTGCTACAAACCTCTATTATCTACATAGACAGACGCTTGTTAAAAGCATGAAGTGACACTAACAGAAATTATGCTTGGAGTGAATTAACACCTCTGGAACCCTGGTTCTGTCTAGTAACAGTGGTAAAACTCGTATGTTTGAAGGGGCTGCTATTGAGAAGCTGTCGGTCCCCTCATAGCACAATCATCTGTACTGGTCAACAATGGAAAATGTAACAAGGTACTTTGCATTTTTTTCTTTATTTATACAGGTTTACAGTGTGTTTGATGGAAGCTAAAAAATGTTCGCAATCCATAATGTCTGTTGCCAGCTGTTACACATGATGGTCTTGGAACTGGAAATGAAACCTGTGGACCCATCATTGTGTGGATATGAAGACACTTTATGTGAGCAGGTTGAGTCCTTTGAAGCAAACAGCATTTTCTTGCAATGTTCACATACAGTGCTACACAAATTCCCAGCCACCATTCAGACTTCATGAGGGACTCTGTTGTGCAGAAAAGCAGGCGAGCACATTTTCATCTTGAAGAATGACACGATATTCCTAGGTGTACAATGGCATTCCAAGGACTGGAGCTGTTCTGAAGCAAAGGACAGGTCAACTATCCATTGGTGTTTTGAGCTGAGGGCATAGAATATGTTTAGCCATCATCTACAGCACATGGAAAGCCAAAATATGAACCATTGTACTTGCAACCAAAAACAGGAGAACTGGAACATCACCTCTAAAATACATATATTGTACACAAAAAATGACACACTTGACTGGTTTCTGTTGTTAAAAATGTCTCCAAAAAAGTGTAATCCAAAGTACAAATCTGTCGACCACCAACCTGTCAGGCAGATTCTGACATAGAAAGTGATGGTGAACAACCAGCTCTAAACTGTACCTTCACCTGAAACGGTTACCCTCAGTGGTGTAGAAGATAAAAAGAACCCCAAACGGGTTATAAGGGTTTGACTCCTCAGGGAAAATGGATACCCGCCTAAGTTTAATTAACTAGAATTGGGGCAATACATCCTGAAGCACAGCTCTCTGGAGGGTTATTTCTGGGATTTACCTAGATAAAGTTCACTTAATGCTCTGCATTGTGTGCTCCAGTTAAATCCATCCACACTAGACCTGCTTCACTACTACTCCTAATTCAAACAGCACTCCAAGGTCATGGAGCTGCCTTTCAACACACCAGTGGTTCAAGTTAAAAAAAAAATGTTACTCATCACCTAACTGCCAGCACAGCGGATGCTGAAGCTGGAGGGCCACAGAAACCAGGTTAAATATGCTCTGCATCTAAACTCTTTACAAACAGCTGGGAGGAGAAAAAATGGGAAAAATGCAACTGCCTTTCTTTTCTACATCTTTTCAAATGCGTATTCATTGCAGTACTGGTGTTGATCTTAAGTCTGTCACTTCAGTTAATATAACAGCACAGTAATGCACTAATATTTGTGCAGTTTCCTGGACCACAGCCCTCACCAGGACAAGCAGAACAGGGAGCTGAAGTGATATCTGTGATTTAGTAGTTATGTTATTCCATCCATCCATCCATCCATCCATCCATCCATCCATCCAAAGCCAGTCCCGGAAGCAGGTGGCACTAGGCCATGAAACTGCCTATTGATGGAACATCAGTCCATCCTTGGATATGTTATTTCAAAGTCTACATTTGTTTTCGTCTCAGGTAGTAAAGAGATTAATGACAAATAATTTAAATATATTCCACCTTATCAACTCAACTGCACAAACAAACCTAGCAAAACCATATCTGGACAGGTGAAGATTGATAGCTTTCATCTTGGCTGATAGTTTCACAGTGGGACATTAGGGTTACATGAACATTTGGTGGGGATGCGTCCCACCTTGTTACACCTGTGACTCAACATGTGACCATGGCCCACTGTCTTAATGTGATGCAAAGCTCAAATATTATCAGCCCCACATCAGTATTCCAAGCAGCGAGGGGTTGATGTATCTGAGCTCATCTGTTCAGAGAAAGAAACACAGAAGGAGATACCTGAGCTCATATCTCAGAAGAAGGGCACTTGCTTTTATATTACAGAATAAAACACAACCTCAGCTTCTTTGTAGTTTTTTTTAATGTGGGCAGCATGTGATGGTCATATGCTAATAAGGAGAAAAACTCCTGGCCACAGACACTGCACAATCTGTTGTAACCATTATAAAGGGTGACATTCTGATGATTATCCAAATTCCACTCTGCCATCTGCTACAGTAACAGTATGTTGTTTCCAGATTTATAAAACACAATTAAATACCACGGGCCCAGCTTGCGCTTCGGCATCCCGGCGCCATTCAGTGTCAATCTGATCCTTTCACTGCATGAATAATTCGTTACATAATTTGTTCTCCATCAGTGCTGTTTGTCACATGTGGTTTGAAGATGAGGCTCATTAAAAATAGTGCCTGAGTGAGCTGAACTGATTTAAAAATTGGATGCTGACAAATCAGTGAGAAAAGCTAGTTTATAAGAATCAGTGTTTATTTATACTCCAGCTGATCAACTAAAGTGTGAAGGTTCTGAATGCAGTACCTACATTGTGGGCAAGATATAAGGTGGGAAAAGTAACTTGCAGATCTACTCACTGTCTTTCACAGTCACCCGGCAGGAGGGAGAGAGAGAGAGCGAGAGAGAGAGAGAGAGAGAGAGAGAGAGAGCTGGGTGGGCTGGACATACAGAAGGAGAGAAAAAGGGGAGGTCGCGCACAAGGCAGACACAAATCCAGTGACCACATTTGATGGCCTGAACGCAGTGCAGGCTCACCCAAGCTCTCGAGAAGAGAAGTTGCTCTTGACGGCCATCAGATGTCCCTTCCAGCCTGCAGACTCCTCTGGATGAAGGTCTCCAGCCACCACTGCTCAGGTACGTTTCCAATGTGGTCGGGTTTGCAAGTAGGAAAACATAAGAAGCAGCAATTTATGTTTCGACAAGCAGGACATTCTGGGCAGGGACTGGTTTTCTAACCTAGTTAGATAAAGAACAAACGGCTTCTATAAAATCACTGTATTGTTCTGAAAATTATTTCTGCCCACCTGCTTCTCCTGCAACATAAGATTTTACTAGCTTTATTAATAGAATGGGTTGTAATTTCTGTCCGTTTTAATAAGCCCCAAATTTATGGTGCTGCAAATCCTGGCAATTTTATGCCTTTGAAAACTTTTCCACACAGTACAATTGTGCCATAAAGTGACAAATGTTTTCTTGGGATAATGAAAATATAACTTTTACTACATTTCATTTCAAGTGTAAAATGTGTTATTGCAAATGCAGTATAAAAGTTTACATTTAAATTTGCATCCTTTTCTTTATAGCTGACAACATAATGCAGAAAACATACTTATTTGCTCTTGAAAGTAAGTGGATTAATAAATGAATAAAAGTTAATAGCGTGTTAAATTGTTTACCTGCAGAGGCTCAATAGAAACAAGAGTGAGAAATTCACACAGTGACATGTCCTGCTTTTCCACTAAGATCTGCTGCTGGCACACACATCACATCAGGATATGATCCAAATGCAGGCTAATGTACTTAGAATAACACTTCAAGAGGCAGAGGCTAAACAGATTCCATTTCTAAGATTGTTTTTAATTGGTCTGGTTGCTATTTTGTAATTTAATTCACTCACACCACATATGGCGTTTATGTGCCTTTAGCAGTTATTTCAGTGTAATGGTTTGCTCCCAAAAATGTACACAAGGACTGCAACAGATTTAAATTTAGTGCAGTCCTACATATTCTGTCTCTGAGGTCATCCATGACAGATCTAATTGTGGATTCAAGGACAAAAGGGATGATTTTATTAAATGTTCAAATAAATAAATGAAACAGAACCATGAAAGATATCTACAGAATACAGAAATTAGTCTGTTTAATTGTAGGCTGTAATATGTGTTAACTTTGGCTGAATTTATAGTATGAATAATTTTTGTTTACAGATAACACTTTGCTATGCTGTGTTATGACACTCCCCCTCCCCACCACAGTTCTGTCCCCATTTGAATCACAACTGATCTGTGTTTTTACCAACTATTACCTACCTTCCATCCATGTCATCCTTAACAGCTTGTCAGGGTCACAGCAGTCTGGAGCCCATCCTGCAGTCAGTGGGTACAAAGATAGGAGGCTGTGCCTTGGCTGGGACACCAGGGTGGCCACACATACACACTACAGGCAGGTTATAGTGACCAATAAACTGGAAACAATCTTTGGACTGTGGGTGGAACATGTACACTCTTCACAGACTGAGCTGAGTTGGAACCCACAAATTAACAAGCCAGATGCTACGAGGCAGCAGCGCAATTAGCTGAGCCAAACGCTGCTCTATTATGAACCTGTACTTAGCGAATGGCTTTTGACTTCAGCTTCTTACTCTGTTAGAAAGGCAACTTACACTAATTTCACTGCAGTAATAACTGCTGCAGGAAATTAATTTAAACCAGCCACCTTCAGACTGGATCCTCTAGTCATTCTGCCACCCCAGTTAAAAGTTGTGCTATTATTATTATTATTATTATTATTATTATTATTACTACTACTACTACTACTACTACTACTTACTTAATTTCTCTCAATCATCATTATTAACCACCTGTCCTGATCAGGGTCACAGCAGTTTGGAGCCTGTTCTGGTTAGGTGGATGCACACAAACACATACACACACTACTAGCAAGTTACGGTGCCTAATTAACCTGAAACACATGTTTTTGGACTGTGGGAGGAAATACACGCAGACACTGGGGGGGCATGCAAACCCCACACAGACTGAACTGATGGTGGTGATTATTGTTGTTGTACATTTTGCTGTCTTTATAGAATGGTACACATAGTAAACTACCAACAAATATCTCCCCATCCAAAGAACAGGGCAATGTAACCCAGATACTTACACATCACAGGAAACTTAGAGCCACCAGTTCACTTCAACCCTGTCTTTAGGACTGTGGGTTTTACCTGGACTGTGTTAATGGTGTCAACACATTCAAGCTGAACTCCGTCAGAATGTGTTAATGGTGGAACAGGCCCTCCTTCAGTTGTGTTGAAGGTGAAGAACAATAATAAAGAATATATTAATAAAGAATTCCATTCCATTACTAGCGTTCCTTGTCAGTTCACCAAGGACAGTGTAACACATGGGAGGTGAGCATGACCTCGAATTTTACTGTGATTAAAGCCAAAGCTCTGGGTTTGTTGCAGATTGCTGACATCATGCTCAACGTAGACGACTGAGGGGCTGCTGTGCTTCACGCAGAACTACACATACCCTCCTGGGGGGGGACGTGGAAGGAGGAGGAAACCTCTGAGTCACACAGGACCCTTGTGGCACAGCAAAGACATAAAAGGCCAACTGCAAAGGGGAGAAAAGTAGAGCATCGTTGTAATAAAGCACCTGTTTCTCCAGGCAAATGTTATTACCCTGGATTTAATAAGGGAGAAACTGGGCCGACGCCAAGAGTGAAATCGCATTTGAAGTTCATTTTGAGAACAGTGGCTCGGCTCTACCAATAAATACCGGATTAGAGGCACACAAAGGCCGAAAGGAGCATGCAAGGAATGTCTTAGAAAAGCGGGACGAGTCCCACCAGACATCACGATCCCTCGTCTCGCTTTTATTCGATGCCATTGAGTTCACTGGGAGTAAAATGCTTCTCACCCAGTGATGAATCATTCCCTTTTCTGTGAATTACCACTGCTTTGCGCTGCTGTTCTTTCCGCGGCCCTGTGCAGCAAAGACGTCTCCATGAAACCCAAAATCCCAGGTAACCCATTCTTTATTTCACTGCTTACCAGCAACGCGCAGACAAGCGTCACCTTTGCCAACGCAACCGATGTCGCACCGAGACAGTCCAATTCGTCGTCCGTTGTTGCTTTGGTGACGGTGCTGGCCCTAGCCTGTCTGGTTTTAGTCGCCTCCCTAGTAACCTTCAGCTGTCACAGGGCCCAGCTGCATGAAAGGAAGCTGAGGAAGGCACTTGAGGAGTATGAAAGGGATCAGGAAAACAATGGTAGAGACGCCTGCTGAACAGGTGATGCTCACCCAGAATCCTTGCCAAATCTGTGCAATGTGCTTTGTTTCAAATTTAATCATTTCTAATTCAGGAAATCAGAGCAAGTGCCTAACTGTAACACTTCTCTGTTCTGAAAATTTTTTCTTTGACTGTCTGTGCATAGAACAGGATGCGGCCAAACTGATCTTTGTGCACTAGAAGAACGAGCCTGGCGGATGGGTTATATGATACGTATACATGTTATGTAGTTATGACTGACAGGCTGTGTAACAAGGTGTGTTCAAGAGCAGAGGATCATCGGCTATAACTTGCCATACACGGCAACCCCTGCAGTGTTCGCGTCGACTGCTTGAGTGGAAATGTACCATTTCAGTCACTAAATGTTTGCCTTATTGTCTGCATTGTAGAAATGTGTATTTAAAGCTTTAATTATATAAAAAAAATAAGCATCTGTATAGTCAAACATGCACTGATTTATACTGATCAGATTAGAAAAACTAAGTCTGCTATCATTTTATTATTATTTTCCACATTTTAATGGGTTTAGATGGTATTTATAGATTATATGAATTTATCAATGGACATAATGGCCCAAAAACATGCAAAGAACAGTCTAAGCAGATGGAAAGGGGGCTGTTTATCCAGCTGCTGCTCTAATGGCCAAAGTGCATATTTAGACCTACATAGTCAGCAAAATGAAACCTGGGGCAAAGATGTAGGGCTGTAGGAAAGAGAGGTGTATGTCCTCAGTTGACTGTTCTGATTCAAAGTGTTCAAATATTTCAATTTGCAAACAGCAAATGATTCAAAAATGGGAGGAAACAATTCTGGATCTTATGTATCACATCCATTCGATCAGAATATCTAGATATTAGACACATAATGACACACACTGGGGGGAGCAGTCTAGTACAATAGCTGCACCCCATGACAGGGTCGGTAGTCTTCAGAATAGTGAGGCAGCGTCATAAATCAGTGTAACTCGCAGTTTCCCTTCACACCCATGACAGGAGCATATAAGATCTGAGCTGTAGTGGACTGCAGAAAACATTTATGGCTCCCCACCATTTTAGTAACACACTTGATATCTCTGGTCTACAGTGTAGTCCAGACCTTCAGATTCATCACATACCCCAGGTAGAAGTCCTGCACACAGATGAAACAAGCAGTTCTTAAAAATTTGGAACCATATACTAGATGTAAATTACATAAATTACACAGCATCTGTAACGTCAAACTAAACATGTTACTTGAGGACTAGATGAATTGAACATAATAGTTAAAAAGCTAATAGTTGAAGTTACTGATAACTTCCCATTTTCTTTGCCCCTTTAGGACCTAACACAATAAATCAGCAGTTAATAATAGAAAGCATAACCAAAAAAAGAGAAATAATTACTAAATAATTGCAATAAAAACAATGTCTAGTTTATTCTAACGTTTTGGAATGAATAATTCAAAGACCATCTGTGTTAAGGCTGTTAAATCACAGTTAATTGGAACAAAAACCTGCAGCTAAAAGAACAGCAGCTTCTCAGTTTATGATAGGGTTTTGTTACCTTGTAAAAAATCTCACACTATTATATAAACTATATCAATGTATAAACATTTAACATGAATGCTACATTGTAAAATAAGGCTTTCTACTATTCCTTTCACAAATTTTCCACACTAATGTTACAATATTAATATAGAATAACAATGATATAAAGTCAGTGCAATATTACAATAATACTTTCATGTTGAACTATTATTATCACCTTCAGTTCCAAATCTATTTTCTTTTGCTTTTTCCTTTCAGCACCATCAGAAAACTCATTCAGTGTTTGCCAGCCATTGCAAATGAAATATAACTTGAATGAAAGCACAAAATAAAAGTCCTGTAAATAAAACCCAATTGCTGCCAGACACCCAAAGACAGACTGAGATCAAATGTTGGGACTTGAAAATAATATACTGCATTAATGTTTAAGTAATACTACTATAGAATAAGAATATTCAGTACAGTATTATATTTTTATGCATTTTCATGTTATTTTCACTTTCATTTCTGAATCTATTTTCTTTTGGTTTTTCTTCTCAGAACCAGACTTTATTATTATTATTATTATTATTATTATTTTATTTCAACTCATGTTCTGTTTTACTCTTTACTATGGTCCTGGTTATGTAGTAAATGTACTAATCAAACCACTGCAGATCTGTCCAGTTAAGCTCATATACACCTTCCCTGCAGTCATGAAGAAAGATGCATCTTGATTTAAAACTATTTTATAGAATAGCTATCATTTAAGCAGAAACAACTACATATTTACTTCAGTTAAGTCAATATTAATATTTCCTTGAGCAGTGTAACAATGTGATGTTTTTATGATTTCCTTTACACTGAAATGTGCTCCTTTAAGTACAAGTTTGCAAAAAACCCGTCACAAAACATGACAACATTCCTCAGAGCCTAAGCAATAAAGAGAAGGCTTGTATTTCAATGCTGAGAAAAAAACCATCTTCCCCACCTTTAGGTATTCAAATGTGTTGTTTATACGTTTATATGGAAATGTAGGACAAATGTATTCATGCTGTCTTCACTGTACGCTACTATATGGTGAACAAATAATTCCCATCTTTACCTTTAATTACAAACATGTAAAGTCTATTATATATTAAATACAGCATTTATCTCTGAAAGCAGCCTGTTCTCTTCAGCATTAAAATATATAACTTATAGTAACTGTACAGTGATTTACCACTTTCGTTTCCTTAATCAAAGATGGGGGTACAATAAATGTTAAGAATTTTGGTAGTTTTCAATTTCTAGCCACAGTGTTGTGAGTTTTCTGCATAAACAGACAGGTATCATTTGGTAATTATTCAATGTAGCTTATTTTGTTTGAAATACTTTAATATTACATGCTTAATATTACCTGATAAACCCTAACTTCTGAGCTTAATATAAACTACTTTTTGAAATATTATAATGACATTGTTCTCTTGAATGTTTAAGAAAATCATCTTCACCCTGGATCTGCCAATAAAAATTTGTGGCGGGATCAATAACTCTAGCTGAGAAGTCTTTGGTTTGCTGTTCATCACTCCATTGCTCCTTTGCAACCAGTTTGCAAGACTGTGTCTGGTGCATCAGAAGCCCTGGGAAGGTTCCTCAATAGTTCTCCTACTAGACAGATCGAGTTCTGTAAAAAGCAACACAAGAAAATGCATCATCAGAAACCTAACAATGATTGTTTCTTTCTGCATGTAAAACTATTAATTCATGACTACAAACTGTACAAATAATAATACATGCAATAAACTGAAAACACGTACATAGTTACAGAGATGCAAGTCCAACTTGTTCTGCAGCTGGCGAGACTCCAGCAGGGTTTTTCTGGTCCTAAGGAAGGTGTGCAGGGTTAGCTTGGCCTGCTGGTCTTCACAGGTGCTGCAGCGAGATGGCTTGTGCATGTCTGCCTCAACAGCCTTCACGATGTATTTCAAGAAGGTATTCAAAGTTAGGAAGACCAATTCACATAAGTACAGCTAGAGACCATACACACTGGCACAAATTTACTCTGCATTTGCAGGCAATTAGACTTTGCAACATAACTGTAAAGCACATATGTACCTCAACTAATGAACACAACTGGAAACTTATTGTCGTCAAGTTGCAATTGTGTGTAAATCTACCCACAACATCACAGTGAATGAAAGCTTAATAATATGGCTTAATCCCTTGATTTATTCACAGCTGGGTTCTGTTAAAAAACTCAGGTAAAGCTATAGAAAATTAAAAATTCCCTGTACAATTTATATTGACTCTATTTTCACCAACAGCTTGAACCGTGTGTCCCTCTATTTTGAAAAGACAGGGTGTGAGATGGGATGCAAAATGGATGGGACACCATTTTGTTTTATTATCTTTTACTAACATCAAGCAACACTAAAGTTGTGTTTACTTTACCTGAACATAAAATAAAAACTAAAGTTCACCACCTCCTATTTATTCACTGAGCATTTTGCTTCACACAGAGGCAGTGCTATGTTACACAAACAGGTGGAGTGTGTATTCACTCAGGAAAGGTGGTCTTAAGGCCACCTACCTTGTGTACCATATATCTGGGACAGGTTCTGGACCACTGCCGCCCTGCTCAGGATGCGTAGTTAACAAAAACGGTTGGATGGGTATTGTTATGTTATACATTTTATCTTGATTTAATTTGAAATGCACTTCTTTGTCTGGTTTGAGGACTCCAATGTGGAGAACATACAGACTCCAGGCAGATGGATACAATCGAATTTGCATCTGGAGGAAATGCCCAACAAGTTTGAGGAACCAGTACTACCCCCTGTGCCATCATACAATCCCAAAATGTACATTTCTTTTCTTTAAAATGAATACATTTTCTTTATATTCTACCCCATGCTTCAAGTGTGACCTCCAGAGTGAGCAATAGGGAAAAGTGCAACGCTGTTGACTGCATATGACCTCAAAATGACTCTACGGTGCTATGAAATGGAACTTTAAAAACACTTAGCAGCAATAAAAAATAAATATCCTGTCATTTATCAAGCCTTACTACTTTTAGATCCTTGCTCATTGAACAATGAAGTGGATCATAAGAATCTTAGTAAATGTACAGAGTTTGAGGACAAGCGTCAGACACACCTGTTTTAGCCATTCAGAGAAGCTCTTCAGCTTGAGTGTGGAGATGAAGTGCAGGGGCACGCAGACATCGGGGGGCGCTCCTCCTGGACTCCACCTGCTGCCTTTCTTCCCTCCCTGAGTCTGACGGGGGTGGGGATTTGCACGCTGCAGCGCTTTAACACACCTCATCTTTTCTTGGCAGTATGCCCTTGAGGCCGAGCTCTCCTGAGGGTGTGAAGTCCGGCCGCCTGCCACAAGCATCATGAAGAAGAGCTGTCAAACTCAGAAACACAACCTGGCTGTCCTTCTCAGGCTCACTCCATGGCAGCTCTGTCATGTCAGGTTTTTTGCTTCCATTTAACAAACTCACATAAAGGTTTAAGTCCTTTATATCAATTAGCCACAAAAACGCAAGATTTTGTCATGGTGGCCACACTTTAAACGTTATAGGAAGCACTAACAATCACCAAGATTTTAAAAATTATTTTTTTAAATTCATGTTATTCCCTTGCCTTAGGTAAGTCATTCTGATGATGAAAAATATATCAGGTTGGTATATACTGTAAGCTAGCAGTCCTATGTCAGTGTCATAGTGTTACTCTGTCTTCCTCACGCTGCAGTTTAGCGAAAACTTACTTCTCTGTGAATGGCAACTGTACAAATATTGAACCCCCCAGAAAACGGGGAAAATTCATTGGGTGTGGGTTCCAGTCCAGCTCAGTCTGTGAGTTTGCATGTTTCCTCATATTCATATGGGTTTCCTCCCAGAGTCCACATATGTGTTACAGGCAAACTGGTCACTCTAAATTGTCCATAATGTGTGACCCAACTGTGGACTGGTGTGCCACACATGGTATAGTCTCCTAATCTAGGGCCTGATGATTCCGGGACAGGGTCCAGACCGCAGTGACCCTGAGCGGAAAAAGTAGTTAAGAATAACAGATGGGTAATTGGTTTCCGGACAAGACATGTCACTTAGAATTAAAAATACCAACATAAAAAGTAGTTTTATGCAAAACCAACTATACTGTATAATGTCTGAAATAAAATCATTAACACAGAGGTCCAGAGTTTATCCCAGAGGCACAGGGTGTGAGGCAGGGTACATCTCATACGGAGATATTTTGATGATTTGACACACAGATGTTTATGATGCACAAAAGTTCACAAGGCCAGGGCTTCTGTCTTTTGCCCTGCGAAGCATGTGAACAATGCTATTAAAGGCACTGGGTAGCATTACTAATAACAGTTAGAGGCTAAACTGTGAGATTGTCATTATTAATGCAAAGGTAACTTCATTTATGATATCAAAGCTGTTTATATCATTTAAAATAACTTGTTTGTAATTAGATCTTTATAATTTATTTTATTCTATAAGAAGTTATAGGAACAAGGTCACAGACTTGCTCCTGCTGTACAACTCGAGTAAGGCACTGACCGTGAACTGCTCAAGTAAAATTTACATGATGATAAGTAATGTAACATTCTAAACCACTTTGTGGAACTCTGGCAGCTAAGTAAATTAATAATAATAGTACTAAATGGACTATTTTAGCTGTGAGTCACATATCAACATATTTACCCTGATCAATGGCTGTGATTGGGTGATAATGCCAAGGTGATTAGAAGCAGGATGTTTTTTGTCACCATTACATGAGGTGAGTATGAGTGCATTTTGATGAACCATGAAATATATTTCCATACAGCTCAACCACGAGGCCCTCAATGTTCCTGATTTACCTCCATCAACTCTACTATCTCAGCTTAAATAAAAGTTCATATGCCAGACTACATTACTCCAGAGTCCTGCTTTTCTTTTAAACTTTCAATATATAAACCCTTGATTAGTGTACAATTGAAACTTAAATAATTGATTGAATTTTCCTCATTTGACATGTTTATATCAACTGTAATTAATTTTAAAGTATAATACAATTTAATGTGAATTCTGTATCTGTTCAAAAACATGTAACATCATGAATAGCTGGGTGAGGGTTTAATACATCCGCTTGACGCACCATTACAGTTCACACAGTTTCTTTACAGAGGTGTCATGAGCTAAACTCAGCAGGGTGCTGCTGTGTCAAAGCAAGTTTCAAATGTTACTGCTTTTCTTTCCCATCGCCCACACATTACAGCACAACAAATAACATCTATCACTTAAAATCTAAGATTCATGACATAACTGGATGTAATTTCTTCAGTTTTTTTTCACTGAAAAGTAGCCACATTTTTTTGTATCGCAATCAAACTGGTCATTTTAACAAAATATGAGACACTTCCATATATTTTGCAACTTCTTCAACAGGACAACAAACTATTCATTTATTTGAGTTGTATATATCAGAGCAAGTCATACAGATAAGGAAGGGCAGGCTCAGTTGACAGACTGGTCATTGACCTTGGGGTGGGGGGGATTTTGGCCGTGTCAGCCCACAAAGTCATAATTATCATAATTATTATCATCTAAAATGGGATAATTTGTCTCTGAAATCACTGTTAGGCAATTGGGATAATTACCAGGGGATTGAAAAAATATTGGTTCCATACAAAAAATATAATTTAAAATTAAAGTGCTAAAATAAAACATTTTATACATGGCAATAGTAAGACCACCATATTGCCATGTATAAAAAATAATTTTGATGCTTTAATTTTAAATTACATTTTTGGTAACAGATTTTATTATTTTTACTTGTGCTCATATTACAGCTACTCACTCATGTCGCCACTCGGCATGATGATGATGATGAATATGTAGTATACTGAGCATTTGTAAAATTAAGAAAAAAACTGAGTCTCTTTACAAATTGTTTACACTAAACATTCATATTTTAGTAAGTAATAAATTTAAGAAAGTATTAAAGAAAGTATTAAATCACTCTATGTATTACTAGACTGTATAACCCTTAAACTTTTTGTATGTAGTAGCTGCACTGCTCTGTCAGTATGTCATATGCTCTGCATGACACAGCAATGCCCTACGTGTGATGCAACTACAGTACTGTGCAAAAGTCTTAGGTGTGTAACTTCAATGTCTGTTGAGAAGTACAGGTAGATTCTTGTCTACCATCAGGGAGGTTTCTGATTGGTCCCAAATTCATTCTGCAGTCTGAGAATGACCTCAAACACCCAATTTCAGTCATACAGAACTATCTTCAGCAAAAAGAAGGAAACCTGCAACAGATGGTATGGTCCCCACAGAGCCCTGATCTCAACATGATCAAGTCAGTCTGGGAGTACATGCAGAGACAGTCAAAGTCTGCAGAAGAACTGTGGCCAGTTGCTCAAAATGTTTGGAAGAACCTACCAACCACTACCTTAAACTGCATGCAAGGTTGCATAAGAGAATTGATGCATTATTTTTGGAACCATCCTCACTTTATAGCATTTTTCCGATAGGTGCCTAAGACTTTTGCACAGTACTGTACGTGCACATTTCCAAGCCTTATTCCAAACATCTAAGTAGAAAATAAAAGATACTAAATGGTTTTCAGGTTCATATAAATTTTCATGGAACTGTACCCTGAATTGACACAATAAAAATTACCCTGCTGTATAAATGGAAAAATCATACAAGTCACTGTACAAAATAAATTCCTGCTGCGTGACTTTTTGTTAATGCAGCCTCCTTCATTACTTTTCCTGTAAGAAGTAATGAAAAAGTTTTCTTAATGTAAGAAACATTTATAAGAACAGTTTGGATCTGCTAACCAGGGAAAGTAAATTATTTGATCATTTCAACCTTTTACACATTTTGAGTTTTTTTTTTTAATTAGAATGCTCTAATCTTTGCTCATGTTCAAGAGATTATTCATTTGTGTTTCGTGCTTGCCATAAGAAAATATGATGATCTCAGCAAATTCATCATCCAGCCGTTACTAGTTAAAGTTTGCCTTTCCTGAGTTATCATTACTTCTAGCTGTGGTCCGTGTGGCAGTCTTATAGTACTGAAAAGGACTGTCTAACGTGGCTACAGAGACAACTTATTAAACGTGACAACTGAAAGTGATTAAATGACAGTTCTGAAATTTGCAAGGTCTTCTTGACACTTACCTCCAACAGACTGATAACATTCAGCTCTTTTCGTCTGAAAGGAAACTGGCCTGGTAGCTTTGGACAAAAGGATCCTAATCCATTTTTCCTTCAGCTCTTCTTCAGTTGTGAGTGTCTTTACATAAGTTTGTAGACCATCTTCATTTAACAACAAAAAAGAACAAAAACAAACATTTCATGCCTGTTACAGGGATTCAAAGCTAGCCAAGTCCAGAGGTTGTGGCTGTAATCACTACACCTCCTGCTGCTCAAATATGACAATCAAATCCAGATTACAGATAGAAAACTTTTACTCTTTGTTTTTCACGTTTATGTATACATCTGTTTCATATATTTGAATATATAGGTTCGTGTTTAGGGATACATGGTGCTTTATCACCTGACATACCTTCACCCTCAAAATAGCATGTGGGGCACTTACTTGAGACCCCACACTGCCCCAAAATAGTAATTTTGAATTCTGAATTTGGGATAAGTGAATTGCAGTGTAATTTTTAAAATTTATCTTTGGTTTTCATCTATATTTTTATTTTAAAAAAACAATTTACTACAACTTAAAATTAACAAAGAATGTTTGGATTGAAAAAATCTTCTTAACATTTCAAACGTTTATATAATGTATTATTACTGCCAAAAGCAATGACTCAAGACAATGATTCTTTATGAATTTTAAACTGCAGGAAACTATCAAAATTATTTTAAAAAACACAAATACAAACACTGTAAATCAACACTTATTCCACATTCAAACCTTAAAATTACTGCTTTTGGGAGTTTTGGGGTCCAAACAGACTGCTACACTATTGCTGAGGGTCAAGGGAAATGTTCTGTCATATACTATATTGTCTTAGTGGGGGGGGGCTGACACAGTACTTGCTGAGGAAATTCTGCCTTCCTCACAGCAGGAAGAAAGAGATAAACTGCGATGACTATCCTCTGCCCTCAGTGAATCTGCAGGTCCACAACTGGCAGTCAGACTTGACTGTATCACCAAAACCGAGTGGTTGCTGCAGTCCAACTGTGACTCAAACAGGTGTCTCATACTTCAGAGACGAGCCATCTGCCTCACCACTGACACGGACTGCACTTGTCATGTTCCGACACACCTCACCCAATCCTCTGTCACTTTAAAGGAAATCCTAGAAAAAGAAAAGGTGAAAAATGAATGGAATGTGCTCCTACAGTACTTACAGTAATTTACCCATCATGAAAAAATCATAATATCCAATTGTACAGCAAGGTATATTTTACTAGTGTTATTTAAGGTAAGTACCTTGCTCAGTGCTCATGGCAATTAGTGAGATTCAAACCTTTTGAGTGCAAGTCAGCAGATCTAGCCACAGTACCAGCACTACTGAGCTAGGGTTGGATTTGATCCCCTAACCCTGTAGTTTTGAAGAACTTTAACAACAAACTATATTCCACCAGTACAGACTCAACTATTCTGGTCAGTTTTAACCAAATTAGCCTTTATTTCACCAGCATACCGTGCAGACGTAAAACAGCTAGACCAAGCTAAATAGCTACTGTCTCTGACTTGGCCAAATGGCACTTGCATAAACTGTACCCATTTCTTTCTTTTATTTAAACATATAGAAAAGAAACAAATTAACCCAAATTTAATGCAAAATTAAAAACAGACTCTCCACAAAACGTGTAATAGCATAACTTCCATTTTTTCATTCTACGAAATTAAAGGCTGAATACACACAGGATAATACTAAAAAGTGCACGTTTTACACTTATTAACGTTCGCACACATCTAACACGTCTGTAACCCCAAACTACTGGTCAGGTGAAGCATGACAATGATACGATACTTTAATCTAAACCCAGTGGCCGAGGAAGGACAATGATAAATTACTTTGCAAGGGAGAAACTAGCTCTTTCTGTCAATAATCCACGGAGACTAGGAAAACTAGTCAGCATTCGTTACGCTTCTCGCCATGCAACGCATAGTAACCAACTAGGTTCCGGCAGGGAAATGATTCCGGGTTGCTTATTGTCCCTGTGAGAAAGTTCCGGCACTGTGCAGAGTGACCACTAAGGAAACAAATTAAGAGAAACTTGAGATATTTACTCAAAAATCAAAAAACCAACAGTCTTGTAGATGGATATCTTCCAAAACACACAAGGAAGGTCAAAACTGCAGAAATGAAGGAAGGAAGGACTTAGACCGACAGATTAAGATACACTGAGCAAAAATATTCGACGGACAGCAGCAACGTAACACACTTCCACATATTTTACACCTAAGGAATTTTGCTGACCCATAAGATGGCGCTGTTTATAATGTTTATACTGTATAAGGAAACTTTCTTGGCGGAAAACACATACAACTGTTTAGATTCATCAACTAACATCTGCGCAATGATTTTTTGATTATTGTTTCTATATTGTTTCATTATTCATTCCTATAGCCAGAGAGAAAAATAAGTATTATCAGATCAGTTGTCTTACTAAAAATTTTCATTTGAGAAAATATAAAAGCAAAAAACTCTCTTTTATTGTATTTAAAAATGATGTCAAGCAGTGTCAGGACTTTATCTTCCCCATGAATTACTGTGGGGGCTTAAAAATCTGTTGTTTGCATTCTTGGAAAAATAAAAATGGGAGAAATGAAAAAAGTGTGTGTGTGTGTGTGTGTGTGTGTGTATATGGGGGGGGGGGGGGGTT